>VXAK01023254.1:13328-41479 GCA_013399435.1 Arenaria interpres
AAAAAAAAAAAAAAAAAAAGCACAGCTACCAGGACATGCATTTTTAAAATAAGAAACTGTAAAAGCTGAAGGAAAGGTGAAATTAACACTCTCAATTAGTTGGAGTAAAGAGAAATGAAAAGAAGCCATCACTTCTATTGAGAAAGTAAACAAAGATTTAGTAAGGAAAAACTTTAAATTGGATTCCATAAACCCAAAGGCAAACAGAAAGGCTCTTTACTTCTGGGAATACTATATTAAAGCAAAATTTTCTCTAAAGAAATATTTAGACACCCCCTTTTTTTTCTTTTAAATCCAAAGATGTACCTCGTTTGCACTCTTCTTTTAAAGACCTCATCCATAAAAAGACACTAATGGCTAGATATGCTCAAGATGGCTAATAGGGAATTCAAAAATCTTTCACCTGCATCATATACGAATAAAGCTCTTCACCAAAACTTAGTCACAAAAAGCTCAAAATCTCAATCTTATCTATCAGCTGACTTCTGTATCTTATCATTGTCATGACCTAATCTGTTACTCATCTTATGAAAGAGTAACGTCCATCTTATGCTCATGATAAAAACAAAATAAAGTAGATGTAGATGCAGATTAGTCTTGCCTGTTTTGAAAGCATCTTGAATATATTGATGTAAACCTGCTTATTTTCAGTCTAAGCTTCAGCTACATGTTATTCCAATGCTATTGAGGAAGCAAAACCACACTGATCTGTATGAATAGGGCTGTGTACAAAGAAATGCTGTTTTACTGGAAGCTGCCTTGAGAAAGCCTATGTACTTATTCTTTTAGCAGTGGGAATAAAACCAAAGCAGCATAGTTTAAGAATTCATAGTCTGCTGACTGCCACAGCCCAGCTCCCTTACAGTTTCCCCCAGCCTCAGCATTTTCCAGGTCCTTCCATGTTCCTCATTCCACTCCCATACCATTTTTTCACCGATCTCCTAAATCATCTTCCTCGTAGCTCCACCACGCTGCACAACTTGCAGGCAAAAAACAGGGAGCCTGTACTGTGTCTGGTACAGTTTTGTACATACAAACTGATTGCCAGTGCTCAAACAGAAGGGATAAGGCTACAGCGTAAGTTTCAAGGTTCCATAGGGAGGGAGAGGCTGTTTATTTGGGTCTTTTCTCAGTTCTAATATTCACACAAATCTTGTAGAAGAGTTACAGTCCTGAGACATCTCTACTCTTTTTAGTTCAGCTGACCAGCAGCTTAAAGGTTACTGAAATGCAGAGCCTGGAAACCACCAGCAGGTAGCATCATCACGTAAGTGATATACGCCAATCTATTTAGGAAATAAGGCTATAAAGTTATTACCCAAGATACAGCACCCAGTTATTGATAAGCAAGATTAGATAGAATTGTAAGCAGGCTCCCTTTTGGAGCCTTAGCATTGAATTGTCATAAAAAAGAAACCCAAAAAGCAAATGAAACTACTTCCACAGTGCCAGCATGAAAAGATAGTTACCCGAGGAAGAAATTGAAATTGGTTATTTTAAGAAACTTAATCACTAGTATTAAGAATGCCTTTTTCATGCCAAAACATTACTTTTCTAGTCAAATGCATACAACACCAAGTGCTGTTTGAAAACCAAATCCAGCAGTGTAACAGTGTTTTTTGTAAGGCTTTTTTTTCAAAATTTCTGCATCACTGAAAAAAACCCAGATCCTTCTCCTTTCTCTCATTCATTTCTGACATGCCATTGTTCCCTTAAAGATCCAAGGGTATACTCTGTATGAGAAACAAGACCATAATCCGCTGTAATCAAAACAATTTCTCCAGAAAGTTATTTTATATGGATTAAACAAAATGAGTGTCAACTTCTGCATATAAGACTCTACTCTCTACACATGCAATGTTGAAAGACTAAACACTTCAAATTAACGATGTCAAACATTTCTCTTCACGGAAATCTGACACATGGCTAATAGCATGAGTAGAAAATAAATTCTGTGTAAAACTTGCATAATCTATAAAAGTCTTTACTGAATATTTACATAAGGTCTTAATTTTAAATATTAAATTTTCATTAAAGATGTAAGTTTCATTGAGAACAATGCATATATCTGGTTTTTCAAGATTAAAAAATAAGATGTGCTTATAAAAAATGTAAAACAAAAAGCCATACTTTAGAAATATACATGTAATAATAAAGATTACACTGTAATTATAAACAAACGGTTTACATGAACTGAAATCCAGCATCTTAACAATGCACCTGCACTAGATAATACCCAAAACAACAGCCTATCTTACGTCAAATGGACAAAAGAAAACATTGAGCTAATGCTTTAAAACATTGTTTTGCAATGTTGATAACAACTTACATAGCATGCATGTAAGTGGTATCCTCTTCTGAATAAGAATAAATACAATTTATTTCAGGGCTACAGATTTGTCTGGAAAATAATCCAGATCTCTAGTATAATTAAGTTAATCATATTCACAATAGTTTTGTGCTGATATGGTCTCTGTCACTGCAGTATTTCATCCATAGTTTCTGAAGTCAGATTAAACAAACAAGACTATGAGCCACACAAAAAAAATTCATGCTCTTAGTGATGCGCGGGCCTTGTCAAGTATTTCCTTTCTGATCTTTGGATAGTTTGGATGTGCTTCAAGGACCTGTCAAAAGACAAAACAACCCAAAAGTTCTGTGTCTAAAAGGAAAGAATACTGTGTTTGGTTATCCCCCTCAACACCGAGCTTACACATTCTGAAACTAAAAAAACATGACAAGTTTGTTTTAAGAATGCATAAAAATTCAACTGTGGCCAGAAACTACCATGTATGGAGGTCAAGAACAGCTTTATCAAAGATGCCTTGCTTCCCTTTCACGCTGCTCTGTCACCTTGACGCAAAAGACACTGGGGTCAAGGGCTAAAGCCTATGGGTGGCTTGAAATGCATGTATTCCTGCCAGTGACCTCTGGAGACATTGCCAAAGTCTTAAGTATACTTTCTCTGCAATGATAAACTGCTCTTATATTTTCTCTCCCTCAGGTTCTTTCTTACTCTACTCACTGCATCTTCTTGTCGTTTAATTCCCTCTTCTCTCTTATCCTTTCATTCACTTTTTCCTTTCTAGTTATCTTTATTTCCCCTTCAAAAGAGCAAATATAATTCATTATTAATACTAATAATTATTATTTCATAATGCTCACACTGCTTTTGTAATAGTAACCCTTCTTATTCTGCACCTGCACTGTTTATGCTTGGAGCAAATAAAGACAATGCAATCCCAAGCACAAACACAGGCTGGGCAGAGAATGGATTGAGAGCAGCCCTGAACTGAAGGACTTGGAGGTGTTGGAGGATAAGAAGCTCAATATGAGCCAGCAATGTGCACTCACAGCCCAGAAAGCCTACTGTATCCTGGGCTGCATCAAAAGAAGAGCGGCCAGCAGGTTGAGGGAGATGATTGTGCCCCTCTACTCTGCTCTCCTGAGACCCTATCTGGAGCACTGCATCCATCTCTGGAATCCCCAACAAAAGAAAGACATGGCCTGGAGCACCTCTCCTATGAGAACAGGCTGAGAGAGTTGGGGTAGTTCAGCCTGAACAGGAGGCGCTGGGGAGTCCTTATAAAGTTTTCCAGTACCTAAATGGGGCCTACAGAAAGATGGGAAGGGACTCATATCAAGGAGTGTAGGGATAGGATGAGGTGTAACAGTTTTAAAATGGAAGAGGATAGATTTTAAGATTAGATACCACAAAGAAATTCTTTACTGTGAGGGTGGTGAGACACTGGAACAGGTTGCCCAGAGACGGTAGATGCCCCATCCCTGGAAGTGTTCAAGGCCAGGCTGGATGGGGGTTTAAGCAATCTGGTCTAGTGGGAGGTGTCCCTGCCCATGGGAGGAGGGTTGGAACAAGATGATCTTTAAGGTCCCCTCCACCCCAAACCATTCTATGAATACTGGAAGTTACTTTCTAACAATGTCCTCTGATACTGACATTTGAATAATTTCCTCAGCTATACTTCTATATGGATTTACTAATCTGCAACCACAGGGACAAAAGAAGCTACTGCCACTTGAATATGCTTTCACATATGATAGCCAGCCACTTTATCTCTTTATTCCTGCTGGCCAGGAAGGAGCTTAGGTTAAAACAGATTAGGTAGAGGCTATTTGATTTAATCAAACTTATTACATAGGGAATCTTTATGACATTAAGCTGTGTATTTCAGAAATTTGAACTCATCAAAATAAAGGATTATTATGCACAGAAATGTTGCTACAGTAGGCATACATTAAGTACATATTTGAATTCTACCTTATGACAAACATCGATTGCATCAACGTATCTCTTTCCTTTCAGGTAATTGAAAGCGAGCTTGTATCCTGTAAGTAGAAGGGGAAAAAAGGTGACAATTTTCATTTCTGTACTGAATAACGAAAATATCACATTCAAATTCATTTTGGTCACCATATTTTTCTAAAGTTTGTAATATTCTCTCATCTAAGCCTGTAGAGATCAAAATCTCTACTCAAAGTCACTTCAAGAAGTAAATAAAAGTCCTTTACACCACTCATAGCTATGTCTGAATCAAAAGGAGACATTATTCTGGAGAGCATGTGTTACCACCGAGAATACAGAATGGTTGTCCTCTTTCAATTACTGTGGTACCCCACAGCGTTTCCCACTGTGATCTACAATACACTGCCCCTTTGTAAAGGCAATTCCATTATCAAAGGAAGAAAGAATCAAAAAATAATCAGGAGAGCAATAACAAACTAGGGAATTAAAATGCTGTTCTGTTCTACTGTCAGCAGACCACTGATTAAGAAAAGTCACATGGAATAGCTAAGTCGCATAGCAACATGTCGGGCTGACACTTTCAACATAAAAGGTATAGCTCAAGTGTATCAGTCTGGACAGAGATCAGGACTGAGGAGGAGAAAAAGAAAAAAAAAGATAAGCATGCAAATTCCAAAATTTGAAATTTTAGATCTTTCATTTATGAACTTATCCTCACTAGCAAATGAGTACGAGGAATCTGATACCAATTTGTAGAGTTTTACTTGCCAGATGCAGTTTGTGCTGCTTTAACCATTTTAGTTTTAAACCTTGACAAGTCTCACAATTCTGTATGCAAAACTAGAAAAACAACGTGCACATAGTACCTTCAATATCATACTCATTTTTTGTATGCAAAACTGTTCCACAGTTTAATTTCACTGAGGCATTCTCCTGTCTAGACACCAAATGATTTCGTAATTTGTTCAATTCCTATCCTCTAGAGGACTTCAAAATAGCAAAAGAAAATCTTGATCTGTGCTTGCTACAAACTCAAGAAATCACACCTTTTTGCTATTATAACTTCTTCTTTCTAATAAGTTTTATTTGATAAACAACTGTGATCTCTAGCCAAGACATTCATAGGTTAATCTAAAGGAGCAGGAACAACTAGTAAAATTACTGCATACTCAGATATCTAGAGATTTTCCCATATAACCTAAGTCTGATTTCTATCAGTCATTTTTATTTCTGTTTTGACATCCAAGTCTTCCTTCTGCTTTGACCCTCCTAATTTTTTGACTCGCCATACATAGGGTTACACATGTTTGGCAATCCATCCGTGAATGTGCATTTTTATATCTTTTACTGTGTTATAAAAGCAGGAGCTAAACCATAAAACATTTAGTTCCATTAATAAAACACCACGTTAATCTACAGATCATATTAGATAAAATCATGAAACAAACTATTGCAGAATCCAGGATTTAGATTTAAAGGAACAGAATGTATGGCAGCTCATACAACAGTTACAATTTTGTTAAAAAACCACTGGTTTTCCAGTGATGCCAAAGGCTCTCTCACCCTAACACTAAAAAAAATGTAGGGCGCAGAAAATACCACAGACTAAAGACCACAAGTAGTATGTATTTTTGAAGGCCCATAAGCGTAGACCAAAACCTGGAACAGGATTTGTGTAAACCAGCAGCCTTGGGACCTACAGACAGACTCTAGGTGTTGAACAAGAAAGGGCATTTTATCCTATGTATCTGTTCCACAAAGGGTTTCCAACATTAGTCTAAAAATGCGACAGTTTAGTGCAGATTTCAATTAACCATCCAAATTGGAACTTTAATAGTATGCCACGTTTTCAGTCAACCATCTTTCTTGAACTATACATATTTAAAGACATTTAAATAATTCGTTTTAAAGATCCTTACGTATATAAAACCTTATCCATATAAATAGATAATTGTTCTGATTATCAAAATGCAATAATTAAATCAATGATCTGTCACCATCAGATATATATTGAGTATTATAAACGGTTCTCCACTATAGACAGTACATACTGCATTACTATAAAAATTAATACTGTACTTACAGAAGAAGTGGCTCACAAAGAGCAAACTAAAACTGTTTCAGAGCAAACCTTGTACTAAAGTAGTAAGTAGAAACTTCTAAAGTATCATAAAGCTGCTACCTCTTGTGATGGGGGCTTTCCAAGTGACTGTTAAGCACACCTTTAAACATCTGAGGTTCTCATGTGAGGAAAACCAGTGATACCTTACCTCTATGTAAAAGTAAAAGCAGTCTTTCCAGTAAAGGGTAGTAGCTGTTTCATTCCTACTGTAGTGGCTGAAATCATGTGTATAAGTTATGTATACATACCTATTGTTGGATTCGCTTGGTTTCCATATTTCCAGGCCATCTCATAATTTATTGCTGCATCCTTATATGCTTGTTCCTTTTCCATTATGTATCCCATGTATTCATAAGCCTTGCAGCATGACTGCAAAATATAAATATTCATTCAAAATTTTACTTATGTAAGCTTATATGTAATAATGCCGAGAGCTTAATTGCTTAAATACTTCAAATCAATACAACTGGAAAGTGTAAGTGATACTTGTACTAACTTTGATGATGAGATAGTCTTGATTTAAAACATCTGTAATAGAAATAAGTTATATGGAGTTCTGCACCGCAACTTCCTATGTTACTCTGAGTCAAGCACAGAGTACATCACAGAGGACACTGCAACTACTCCTTCAAAAATGTTTAGAGCCTTCAGGATCCCTGTAGATATCTCTCTCTGTTAACAATAAGCGTACAGCAGCCACATTTCAAGTCCAGCCAGAAAGTGTTGTATCTCCCATAGATATTGTTTGTTCCACTCTTTCTTAATAAGGTATCTTCACAGTCATATTTTTGGAAATTGTTTTCACATAATCATTTTACACAAGGCTGAAGATAGACACAAATATCCTGAAGAGAACACCACCCACTAAATATTTCATTTTGTATAACCCCAAGTGGCAAGCTACAAGCATCTGAAAAACAGTTTGCAAAAACTATTATGGAGCACATGAAAATACCAGCCTTGCTTATGTTACACATACATATAAATCAATTTAACTGCATAATAAAAGTTAGCATGAAAGACACAGTAATTCATACAGAAATCTTATATTTAGTACATAAAGAAGGAAAAAAATTACAAAAATAAGCAAAATCCTAACTACCGAATGCCCTTACTATGAATAGCTTATACTATCACGATGCCAATAGGTCAAATATTTTCAAGAGAAAAATGAAGCTTTTATGAAAATATGCACCCTTTTTGTATAGAACAAAGAAATGCTGATATATAAATTACATTCCATCTTAAAGTTCACTATTTCCAGTTAGGCTTCCAAAATCTAGTGATGAAAAGCTTTCAAATCACAGCATACTGGGATAAGTAGTATGGGAATGCCTGGAAGATAAGGATAAAAATATACTCCCCTTCACATTTGTGATAAACAAAACAGAAAGTTCAAAAACCCAAGAAAAGTAATCAGTAAGATACCCTAATTTCATAGAAACAGTCTGCTCATTAGGATCTCACTAACCAAATCTAAGTCTTTTAAAATCAAAACAAACCTGTATTAAAAGATACTAGGCTTTTACAAAATTTTCACTCAATATATTTACTCAGACTGTGTGTGCATATATCTCCACATCACTCAATTCTGACTGCTAAAAACAATTCTAAAAACTAATTCATCACAATAACGTGTTTCCACAATCTAATCAAATCTTCCAAGCTGGAGAATACCACGCAAAATACTGTCTCATGAATTAACAAGATATTTTAAGACCTAAAATATTCAACATCTATTTGTATAGTACAACTCTGCTGAGCTGCTTTGCATGCCAGTTGGAGAAGAGTCACTGTCTTTATTGTGCTGTTTTGTTAAGGAACCAGAGTTGCAGACTTTTCATTTGCCACCCTCCTTTCTATGAAGTAGAGTTTGTTAATCTACGTCCCTCAGAGGTTTCAAACTTTTTAGAGGAAAGCAAATTACTTGGTAGGCTATGTTTTTAGACCTGCTTGGGAATTTCTGCAACAAAGTGTCATCTGTAGTCTATATCTGCTCAATAGACCATCTATTTGAAGGTATGTCTTATTTTGGGAGATGATTCATGTTTGTGCTCCAGTGCTACGGATTTTGCAACTTCCCTTGGCCATCTGGACAGATGTGCAACTGACCTGTAGGCAGAATCTTTTCTTAACTAAATTCAAACTCATTTTCTGTCAAAATGAAAATAAGTACATCCTATTTCAAGAAGCATCTCTGCAAAAGTACATGATACCATTATACCAAGAACTGTTGTAAGCACCTCTTAATTTTATATGTAGAAACAAAAAGAGTACAAGTTCAAAAAAGTCTACCTCTCAAGGAGGCTGCAGAAATGTGACTGAACAACGAACCTTAACTTCTATACTGATGAATTCAGAAAAAAAAAAAATAAATATCAGGACCTTTTCTAAAACAAATCTGTGCACTGTAAACAGTATCCTGAACCTGCAGCATAGCATTTATGGAAGACTAGCCTACTGGATGTGTCTCACGTGAAGGAAAGTGAAGTGTATAGATGAAAAAATGTGATCAGCAAAAAAGGACAAAAAGAAAAATAAACACAAGAACTAATAGCCATGCTTCTTCCTGTAGTCAAAGCAGAGTATTGGGCAGTTTTCCTGCTCAGAAACCCTGAGGTAAAAACATTTGACCTTGTCCCCAGACAATCTACCAGATAGTATCTTCACAGCAGAGAATTAATGCTAGCACATAAACAAAAGAAAACCTTGTAGGCTTATGAACATAAATGATGTTTATAAACATATTTTCAGATATGAAGATAACATTTCTCAATAAATGCAAAAAGTCTGCAGAATGTATATGGCTACATCTTTCTTCATGAGGTTTGCGAGACTCAGTAAAATGCATCTCTAACATTCCATAAACACGTTAAGCTTCTAGTGGCACCACAGCTAAAACCTGTGTAAGTCGTTACAGAATATGAATAAAAATGACTAAGAAGCATTCACAGATTTGTTTACTGTGCCCCACTGTAAAGTTGCTGGTTTCCTGGCTTGTTTTCATCTACTTCTTAGTAAGTGAAATACTAGGCAACTAGAAAAAGAAATCCATTTCGACTCATCTTTCAGAGGAAAACCCAACATTTAGATGAATTAAAATCAAAGGTTACTAATGTGCATTCACTTACCCTGTTATGACGAAGGCATCGTTTTAGTAATTCACCTGCCATATCATATTTTGCAGATTGAATATATATATCTGCAAGGAGAAGCCAACTCTTTTCAAACTCCTCTGCATCAATGGGATTCCAGCTCATTTTTGAAATCCGTTTTAACTGACTTCTGGCTCGTGGAGTCTGTTTCAAGATCATGTAGGCTGTAGCCATTCCCAAAAGTGCTGGTATGTGATCCTTCTGCAGTAAAAAGCATAGTGACTACTTGGTACTTTTTTACTTCACTTTTAGCATCTTTTTAAAGCTAGACTTCCACCAGGTACCTGAAAACTGAACTGAAAGCTAAATCTCAGGAAATAAAGATAGAACATTCAACCTTACAAACACGTTTTCCACCTAGTGCTATGGTTATTTCTGTAAAACTAGTCATGATAAACACCACGTTAAATAATTAAGTGGCTGAATGTAAGTTTGGGCTCAAAACTATATTCTTCAGGCTCAGGAAACATTAAAAGCATCCACAGATATTTCAACTCAACAATAAACATTCTGATACCATTAAGAGCTATCCTTCTGATACACAAGTATTTACTTCAGATAGAAGCTGAACTCACGTGAAGTTCTATTACAAGTGGTGTTTTCTACTTTTATAAGTGCCTGTCAAATGTCAGTAACAGGGACACCAACTCCTACAACTACGTGTACAGCTCCTAAAAACCTAAGTCTAAACTGCCTGTATTCAAAAGATATGTTATACATATCTGCCTCTACACCTCTTGGTAGGGTTGTGCTGTAAATAGGCTTGCCATAGTGGGTTGAAAAATAATGACCCTACTAAAAGCCCCTCTTCCATGTAATGATGAGCTCCCCCCTCTTCCTCAATAGCCACACTTAGCATGGATCAATAACCTCTGAGGTCTGAAGAGATTTAAACTGCGTATTTTATGTGACCCTGGAGAGAAGACTAAGCAGAATGGGACATTCTTCCTCCTAGAATTGTGTCACCATGTGAAAAACATATATTCACAGGACCTTAGATCAATTCTGAGCAGGACCGTGAAGTCAGTACTGGAGAGAGAGGGATACCTTGATTGTGATTCTCAGAACTGCCTTACACACAGATAAGCATACTAAGCTCAGCCAAGGGGAAGTTTAGCACGCAGTTATTGTGTAGTAGTAACAAGTATTTCTTGGCATTCTGATGCCCTAAATGTGTCTACATATGCTTAAATAAAATTTGTTGAGAGGTATTGGTAACAAGGGTACCCATTATTAATCCTAAAGGTAATGATTAGTAGCTATACTAATACTATAGCTGCTACAAGTAGCTATAAAAAATAATGAAGATTTCCATCTTAAGAATGAATTTAAAGCAGATGGATAATCTTGCCTGGAATCTAAATTCTGTCAAATTGCCATGAAGTACATGAAAGCAGCTTATATTTAATTGTTTTTGCTTAGAGAATGAAGGCTCTATATGGGCTTACATCATCAAACATGCTGCGGCAAGACTGGGAACTAAAGAGCAAATTGAACAAATCAAACCAAATAGTCTATTTACATTTCAGTAATATTAACATTTAGTTGAGTTATAAATTTGCAATCCATTGAAAACTTCTAAAAGATGTTATTTCAGCATGCATTTAAAAAAAACAACATATTCTTTAACAGGAAAAAAATTGCGTAGAACAAATACCACTAACACATGCCACTATTCCTGAATGTAAACTGCAAGACTAGTTAAGAAGCCATAGTAAGCATGAAAGAGAAGACTAAGGAAATGAGACAGGTTACTAACCTCAACCATTACTATTTCAGTGAAAGTGTTCAGTGCTCGTTCAACACTTGATTTTTGTTTGGTTGCCATGAGACAATAATTTTCCATGATTCGCAGTTGAATGTGACCCTGAATGGTCTGAGGCTTGAGTTCCTTCAGCAGATTTTCTGCTGTTCTTACAGCCAACTGAACAGACTCCTGCTTCTCTGTTGAATTACTGTTATCAGAAAGAAAGTCCTTGTAAAAGTGTATTTTTTTAACATACACCAAACTAATTACAAGTTAGTACTGAGTCCATGCTAAAGGCATGACATTTTGTACATGATGGCTCTGTTATATAGACATTCTGCATTGATCCTCCTCTGTAACAACAGCAGTTCCAACATAACAAGCTGCTTTTAACACTGCAAGTGACCAGGATTCCAATAACATCTTCTATATTTTCTGCTTGAGACTGACTTAACACAGTCTAGGATGGTCTCTCACAATATGCATTAGATAAGCTCAAAGTTCTGGCAATTCAAATTATGTCACATTATTAAGGGGTGGCAGAGGAAGGAGATGACAGAAGAACCCAAGTAATACTTACTTCATTCACTTACCCTATATCAGCATCTATATTTTCAAAGACCTCACCACCCACAGTTTCATTATCTGGGTTCAAACAAATTTCAATCATGTTGTAGACTGCATTCTGTCCCCAGTCACTGTCCTTTCGAGCTTTATTAAAATGCCGGAGTGCATCATTTGGTTCACCTGTATACCTAGACAAATAATTAAAATATTTAAAGCTGGGCAAGTAAAATTCACTGAAGGGACCCCCAAGAACCCCGACTATTTAAAAATAGATGACACACTTGCACACACTGATAATGCAAGGTTTGAACAGCATGTATACTATTGCAAGGAAATTGTTTTGCAGACTAAAAACAGTCTGAAAAATTTTTAAATTTGAAAATAAGTAATATTATGTTATTGAACCAGCAAGAATATCCCTTTTAGCAAGCAGGAAATACAAAAGATGTATGAGAGACAGATAAAATAGCTTCATTTTAAAGAGAAGCTAGTAAAAAAGTATTTCAGAAGAGAAAAGGAGACCTTTCCTCAAATCCTCACACGTTAAGTAATTAGGAAAGTACTGCTATGTTACTTTTCACTTCACTGAGTTTTTTTAGAGTTGGAAGGGACCATAGAGATTATCTAGTCCAACTCCCCTCCTGAAGCAGGATTGCCTAGGGCATGTCAGAGCATGTTACTCAGGACGGCATCCAGGCAGGGCTTGAAAATCTCCAAAGAAGGGGACTCCACAACCTCCCTGGGCAGCCTGTTCCAGGGCTCTGTCACCCTCACTGTGAAGAAGTTTTTTCTCATATTTGAGTGGAACTTCCTATATTCCAACTTGTGCCCGTTGCCCCTCGTCCTCTCACCGGCAACCACTGAAAAGAGTCTGGCTCCCTCCTCCTTCAACCCACCCTTGAGATACTTAAATGCATTGATAAGGTCTCCCCTCAGCCTTCTTTTCTCCAGGCTAAAGAGTCCCAGCTCTCTCAGCCTTTCAAGGCTTACTTACCACACATAGCACTGAATAATGGATGACAAGGAAGTTAATTTAAATATGTACTATATAATCAAATAAACCTTATCTTAATTATAATTGCAAGTACCAAAGATACAGTCCTTTGCAGTAGTGAAATCCCGGTTCAAGCTTTGTTCTAGAAGAATGTTTTTCAGCCATTAAAAGAAATCTTGGGACTTCTTCTAGTTTGCCAGCTCTTCTTAACAGATCAATTAATCGTGAGAGGGTTGCATAGTTATCTAAATACATAAATAATTAAGACATTGTTATTCTAGTTATTTGCTATAGTGATAGCTTAAAAAATAGCAAGCCTGCCTTGTTTTTTTTCCACATACAAAAAGGAGATATGATGTAATACATAAGCCATATTACATAGTAACCACAGATACAAGAATAAAGATATCAAGTGATACTTAAAATACTTCTATGAAAGCCCTGTACAAAGATAATTGTACTTCACTTTCAAAAGCACTCAAACAAAAACATTTGCTGTACTCTCATGACTTCTTTCACAAAGTCAACTGGAAAGCTTTACATTCATTATAGCACTATTTTAATAGATTTTTAGTAGCTTTCTCTCCAGACGTAGTTCACAAATTGCTAAAAGAAACTTGAATTCCTGTCCAAGAGACTTCTTCTTTATTAATCTTGAAATAAAATGCTAGCTTTGTTCTGTGTTCATGCACTCATATCTTAAACACAAGAGAAAGTGCTTTAGAGTTACCAGTGAATAACACCCTAGCTCTATTTGGCTTGAGGTAAACAACACACATTACACTGCAGTAAATTACTGTACCTACAAGAAATAATTTTCTCATCCTCCCTTGCAATAGCTTTATGTTTTTATATACAGAAATGATCTTTGGTTTCAGTATCTGTTACATTATGAATAGCACACTTCTTTTTATTCATACAAAGTATTTTTTAGATATTTATTCCTCTATCTCACTAGAACTATGTATCAGAAAGAATTAAAAATATCACTGCTAAACACTCACCTGGCTTGCGTTCTAGAAGCTGCTGGAAGTGAAAGACAGCTTGTTCATAATCTTGCTTCCTGAACATGAGATCAGCCATCATCTACAATATAGATTAGAGAAAAGCAAACAAAGTATTACAAAATTGTGGTTTATAATGAACTCTAGTTCTGTCAAGTGGGGAGCTGAAACTATAGCTTTAAAGTCCTGCAGGAATTGCACAAGTAGTAAACCAATATGGGTTTTTTAATACTCTCTGGAAAATAAAACACTCACACTCTATATACAGACACACAGGATAAGAATAAGGAGGTACAAACTCCTATCTCCATTTTTTCACTTCAGGTAGAAATTAGAAGAAAATAAAACACTTTGATGCAGGGATGCTCCACACAGCTTGGCGTCATTGGGAAACTTGTTGAAGGTGCACTCAATCCTATTCTCCATGTTGCTGGCAAAGGTCTTAAACAACACCAGTCCCAATACCAACACCTGCAGAGCGCCACTTCTTACTAGTCACCACCTGGACATACCACTGTGCTGGTGTCATGGTTTAACCTCAGCCAGCAACTAGGATCACCCGGCCACTCACTCACTCCCCCCAGTAATGATGGGGGAGACAATCAGATGAGTAAAAGTAAGAAAGAATTTGTGAGTTGAGACAAAGACAGTTTAATAGCTAGAGCAAAAGCCGTGCATGCAAATAAAGCAAAACAAGGAATTAATTCACTGCTTCCCACTGGCAAGCCATCTCCAGGAAAACAGGGCTCCATCACGCATTACTTGAGGAAACAAATGACATAAGTCCAAGTGTCCCCTCCTTTCCTTCTTCTGTCCCCAGCTGTATTTACTGAGCATGATGCCATATGGCAGGGAATATTCCTTTGGTCAACTGGGGTCAGCTGTCCTGATTGTATCTCCTTCCAACTTTTTCGTGCACTCCCTGCTTCTCACTGGTGGGGCAGTATGAGGAGCAGAAAAGACCTTGACTGCTTTACAACAACCAAAACCATCAGTGTTTTACCAACACTATTTTCATGCCAAATCCAAAGCAAAGCACTATACCAGCTGCTAGTAAGAAAGTTATGTCTATCCCACCTGGAAAAATAACTTCTTCCCTGACCATTAGGCAGTTGTTTTAAACCATGCTTTAGTCAATCTTGCAGCTACTACTTTTTTCCTCTACTGGTATTTTTAAAAACACATTTTTGCATTGAGATAGAACAAAGGCTACAATTGCTAGGAACTTCATATTGAATCATCATCCAGCATAAAATAATTTTCTTACAATGGATGTTTCACACATATTTTGTAATCAGAAGCTGTAGATTTTCTTAAAAAGTAGTATTTTATCAATCTATCACATTGGATTGATAAATCCCAGTACAGACACACTTCAAAAAACTTCTGATACAGGATAAGTATAATAGCCCATACCATCGTTGCTGCTTCATTATCTTGGTCATTCTTCAGCAGTAAGGAACACTGATGTTGACAGGCATCAGTATCATCTTGTGCAAGATATAAACGTGCAAGTTCCAACATTGCCTGTGGATTAAAATTTTAACTATATGTAATTCAAAGATTAAGAAAGTTCTACGAGTATTAACCTGAAATTTGCAGAGCCTCAGGGAAAAATGTATTTCTCTTTTAAAGAGAGCATTTTCTCTGTTGTTTCCTGTGGGCTCTTGGTCAAGTAATTTCATTCATTTCCATTCCCTCACCTTTAAAACAGATAAAGTTCCAGAGGGATACTCTGGAGGTACATTGAAAACAGGGTTGCTCAGATAGCACTGCTCTAAAGACTATAGTATTTTGGTAAGAATAATTTTCTTGGAAAAAAATATGTTAGTGCAAGTAGTTTTAAATTCATTGACGGAAGCAAATACCTCATTAACATTCACCAATTAGTTTTGGAGTATAAGCAAATTCCAGCAGAAACAGTTTTCTTATTTGCATTTCCAAACTTACCCCATTATGACTGTGCATGGATCCACTTCTCAGAAGCAATCACAGACAAAATATTAACAAACTGAAACGTACATAAGCATGCATCCTTAAGGCTGAAGCCTCATCAGAGATTATTCTGAATAGGACGCCACCAAAAAGTTTATAAACACAAAAGCTACCACAGATTTAATCAAGTTCTCATTGAAGCAAACAGGAGTTAAACCAATCATAAAGTAAAATTAACAGTAGACAAATAGTAAGCAAAGTAACCTGCCTAATGTTAAATGGTGTTTTGATTTTGTTTTCAAAAAGGAGGCATTTATAGTTGCATCACAATCCTCTCTCTGGTTACACTTGCGAAAGCTGCTTCTGAATCAAAATAGCGTTTTGAACACCCTGTTGAGTCTATGAAGGCTACTTGCATAATGTTTAACTGTTTTCTTCCTACTTCCTGTTATTTACATATGCAAACATACACTGTATAGTTCTGAAACAGAAAGGCAGGTGGGTAAGCATTGAAATGATAAGGAGATAGCACACATGTAAGAATTTTAACTATGAAAGCTTTCTTCAAGCCACTGTTATTATGTGCATAACACACTGGAAGACTGAAAAGCAGTCTGCTAGTCAAGGAACACTTCCTGTCTTAAGGCAAGTCAGAGAGGAATGTCCTATACTAGATTCTGGTGACCAGAAGCAGTTTCTAAGTTTTCAGCCTCAACCCAAAACCCAATGATACTGTGAAATGACATGCTTGATGCAGTCTGTGATGTACTTCGTGCCTGCATCTGGAAACTGCATTGCCTCTTATCTTGTCATAGAAATGAGGCAGAGTATTACCTAACAGATTTAACTATGTGAAACTATACAACCCAAAAGCCTTATGACACAGACTGCAATCTCTTCACATTTAGCTGAATACATTGTTTGATGCAACATTTCAAATCTGGTTTGGATTGCTTTTGGCTGGAATACAGGAGATTTTGTTTGAAAGAAACAAGGTACAGATGGCTTCAAAGGACTTTTCAATACTTCTATATATAATTTTAAGGAAGTAAACTCTGTGAAGACATCAAGAAATAGATGGCTGTTTAACAGCTCAAATTTATATTTTGTGATCTAAAAGAATTCAATGCCAACCTTGTACTAGCAATGTTGTTAAAAATGAAGGGAAGAAAACAAGTTCAAATCTACTGAAACTATAGAAATACAGTGGGATTTATACTAGTTTTGGGTAACTAAAGTATTTTACTTCCAGTACTCTAAGCAGGGAACAAGTTCTTAATCAGAAATTCAGTCTTAGGTTTTCTAAGATGTCGTATTCTGTGTTTCTAGCAAAGTAGGAGTAAAGGAAAAATCTTCAGTAAGTGCATCTAACAGATATTCAGTGCAAATGTGTGTGCACAGCATATCTCGTAACAACGGGAATCTCTCAACAGTATGATTTTAGCAAGAATTGTAAGGGAAATGCCATGCTGGTATTTCAATACTTATGTGAAAACATAAAAGAGATTAAGGCTTTGATACTGAATTACTGGCATGGCATACCACAAAAGCCATAACTGTACTTGTACTATAATAGGCTCTCTCCTGGCTCTTAATGGTAGAATGGAGAAGTCACCCTCCTTTGAACATTTTAAGGATGCTTTTATTCCTCTCCCAATTTTTCTTCTTCTTCATCACTCTTACAAGACACCTTGAGAAAAGCCTGTCTCAAAGATGTTGAAGCTGTAAATTTAGGAAGTACCTAGATTCTTGAAACCATAACACACAAGTCGTTTAGATGTGGTGTTGGGGGATATGGTGTAGTGAAGAACTTTTTAGAGTAGGGTAAATGGTTGGACTCGATGATCCCAAGGGTCTTTTCCAACCTAAATGATTCTATGATTCTATGAGTTCAAGTATTAAAACCAGGTGATATGCTGATAATTTAGCAGCTGGTGAATCTGACAGCTGTGCAGTAAGAAACAGCAAAATAAGAAGTCTTCACATACACCTATATACAATACACAACACATGCTAGAAAATAGCGGAAATTTGACCGAAGTTATATTTATTTACTTATTTTTAATCTAAACAACCCATTAAAGTTGACACTTAATTTTGGTGCTCATAAATTTCTTAGCCTTTCATTCCTCCCTCTCTCATCTCTAAAACCCAGGGCCATGAAAGGAGAAGAAGAAGAAAGAAAAGAAGAAGAAAGGATTAAATGCTGGTAAATTTGAGTTTATTTTTATCAACAGGCAGACTTTGGTGAAAGAGACAGTGCAGGGAATAGAGAAGCAGTGCAATAATCACTGCTTAACAGCAGCATTTTGTGACTAAAATCGGAATCCTATCAAGTTCAGATAAAAGTCTAGAAGTGCTAAAACACATACAGAAGAGATGGAAATTGTCTGAACTAATGAAAAAATCATTGGGACTTCATTCCAGAGGACAGGTACCAAGCACAATTGAAACCATCTCTATGCCATACCTTACATGTCTTCAACTGGTACATGAAGACAGGCTCAACTATATGATCTAATTGACAACTCGGAGTGCGTGCAGACCACCACTTCAAATAGGAGTTTGTGCAAGATACAGAAATTAGCAGTACACACAATTATTTTATCATAAGCAATGAAGGGGAGAAAGTTCAAGGCTTTATGTATAGCATAAAGCAGATATAATTGCAAATATACTTCTGCACTGCAGATAACCGGAAAAATGAATGGAAAAGCAATGCAAAATAGTCAGAGGGAGAACTGACCTTCTTATCAGTTTCACAGTGAACAAGAGCTTCTTTGTAAAATTTAATTGCTTTTTCATAGTTCCGCTGGGCTGTAGAATGTTTTGCAATCTCAGCACAAATTTCAGCCGCTAACTGTTTCTGTGCAGGAACTGCATCCAGCTGTTCTATTTGAGCCCGTTTAAGTACTCTGGCTTGTAATTCCCGAGCCTAGTGCAGGGAAAGGAAAACAGTCAAAAATTTCCAAAGGAATGAATTTTACATTCTCTACTTTTTAAAAATTAAATTATTTTAATGTTCTATAAGCACACTATGTATTTTATAGATGAAAAATCCCAAATAATAAAAAAGCAGGTAAAAAATGTCTTTGATACAAAAAACATCAATGAAAACAAGCAAAACAAAGCAAACCTCCTCAATATCTCTCCCTCAAAAACCTGTTTCAAACTGCCTTGCTTCCCTAAAATTCACACTAAAAACCTGCTGGAAAGCAACCTAGTGTTCAACACTTCCAAGAAGATGGAATCCCAATATGCCATTTCTAAAATATGACAACTGCATGCCAATCCAATAAAGTATAGTCTACACTTCATAGAACATAATTTTGAGTTAGTCATACATACAGTATTTTGTGAAACCTAAGGAACAGGACATTGTTAATAGCAGATGCCCCAAAAGAGGGCAGATAAGGAAATACCTATGCCCAATTCTGACTATGCCTGATCAGTTTTCTTTGATTTCAACTGGAAGTCTAGCCAATTAACACACAAGAGATTCCCTCTTTCTGCTCAAGCAGTTTTTTTACTTCAATGTGAAGAAAGTTACATCTTAGAAGAGCTGCTTCACTCATTTAAACTTCACAAGTTGAAGAGAAAGAAGCACTAGTATTATTCTGCTTCTTCTCACCCCCAACCATTTTGCTTAGCATGGAAGGAGAAGTAAAACTCGAAGTAGAATCTGGGGCAAACTTCTAACATCACTCTGAAAACCAAGGGAAGAAACTTGTTTAAGAAGAGGCAATAACATGACCAAGCAGTTAGTCCTACTGATATAATCAAATTACAGGTAGTTTTGTGTAAATGAATGTAGCAGCAAAAGAAGAAGGGGCAGGAAAAGATTTCAAAGAGAGCAGGTAGAAGAAAGGACAGTTTTGAGGGCAATAACAGAAAAAAAAAGCAACAACAAAAGGAAAAAAAAAAGGGGAAAGAGACAAACAAAGCTTTTGAAATGTGATATCGTATGAGATCTGAAAGAACTAAAGTAGTAAGTTTCCCCATCTACTTCTCTTTTCTTTACTAAAAATCAATGGGAAAAAAAGGTCAGCTTTAAGAAAGAAAAAAGTACCTTATAATGAAAAAAGTAGTAAGAATTTAACAACATAGTAAATAGCAGTATCAGTAGGATTTTAGCTCTTATGTACAATTATCTTTCTAAGCAATCTACATAACATCTTCTGACCAGCAAGAAAAATAAATTATCAAGGCTTACTGTTTCCGTAACAGAGTGGAGATATAATGGTAGAGAGTGTACTGACCCAGTCTCTTGCTTGAGCATTGTACTGAGAAAGCATCTAAATGGATTAAATTAAGTCTAGCTTCCAACTTTGCTCTTTCAAGCCTCAGTCTGAGTGATAAGATTCAACCCCAGAATGAACAGATCTTATTATTGCTATTTAAAATAAACAGTGGTACAACAAAATGACAGATAGCCATTGAATGCTGCTGTTCTGAGTGATGCTCAATGCACAGCTTAAGATATGTAACCTACCTATCCCCACAGCCAATTTTGTTCTAACCTGCTGTGATAAAACTATGCTCCACACACAAATAAAGGCGTAGTATGACCTAAAATTCAGATAACACTGCTCACAAAAAAACTTAAGTCTTTCTAACCACTTACGTTCCTTACATTTCGCAGCAGTCACTGGTGTTTTATACCTACCATGTATGCTTTTTCCTCACAAAAATATTTAGGTTAGAATCTGGGATAAAAGTGGAACCAGGGGTAACAGTTAGGACATATCAAGCTTTCATACATGTTTTTTTTATTTATTTTCCCCTTTACCTGTTGTAATGAAACAATAGCTTCATCAATCTTCTCCATTTTGCTGTAAATTTTTGCCAGAAGCACCTGGTAACGTCCATCTTCCATCAGAGAAGATAGTTCATTAACTACAAGAATTGCATTAAACAAACATGATTCTTATAAGAACTGATCCTGGTAAAGTCAAAGAAAGATGAAGCTCTCTACGTACTCCAAGCAAGAGCTTACACAAAAAGTTCAGAGCTTAATCTTATGTATTTAGGATTGTGAATTTGGCTTGATGTGTTGTTAGTGGGCAGGGTAAACATCACAACCTACAGAATGAGACTTAAGGGAAAAGACATTGAAAGATGCAAAAGGAATAAAAAAAAAAAAAAAAGAAGACTGCCTAGTCCATTTGCATTCTCAGAAATATGAGAGAAAAGCTTTTGATTTAAGTGGACAGACAACTGACATTTCTTGTCTAAATCCTCCCCAGAGTCAATGAAAAATGTCCAAATTGATTCAAATGAGTGCTACTGTATACCCAAATAATATAAGGTTGTTTGATGAAATTTCTACTCAGACCTCAAACTACCTTTCTTTTGCTACAGTCTGGAGCAGACATGAATACAAATAGTTATTTTATCTAAATATTTCAGTATCTACTCAAAAAGAGAAAAGCTACTTTTGAACAATGGTTAAAAAATATATGCATAAAATATTTAAAAAGTAGAAGTTCTCCCTGGCTTGTATTCATTTTAATGTATTGACAAAGCAGTATCTTGAGCACAGTTCCACATAAAAATTTAAAAGCCACAAAAATGCATGTTTTTATCTTTAAAGAAATTAAAAAAAGAAGTATATTGAGCTATACTTTATTAGCAAACTGTCTTCAAAGTGCTGTAATTGTGACATGCTATTCTAAATCAGAAATTAGGCCCTATACCCAACCATGTAAGATCATTCCCTCCAGTACATTTCTTGTATTTCATTTTTCTTTCACAAACAGAGGATATTTTAGCATTTCTAAAAAAAGATATTAAACTGTTCAATATTTTTCCAAATCAGTGAGTAAGATACACTTTTTTTTCATGCAGAGAATGTGTGTTTATCAAAGACATAAAAAAAGGATATTGGCTTATATACTTTTTGCTTTGTTGTAAGATGAAAGAGAAGATTGTAAAGTACATGAGGCAAACTGTGTTTACTGCTAATTTATCTTTCCACAATGGAAGATCAAGCTGTCTTGAGCATAATTATTAAAGTAGCCAGATCCTCCAAGGCTTAGCTAAGATAGTAATATAACATTGGATCACACAACTTTTTCAGCAAGAAATAAACAAGACAGAAAAACAACATTCCCCTGCACAATACGACAGACCAGTAAAATAGTGACATAAGACTACAAAGACTGGCAATAAGACTTGATAATACCATTTCTGTATTCAGGCAGCCACAAAAGTTAACAAATATAATTAAACCACTGCAAAAAGATTTCCTGAATTAAGGGTATAGCTCACACTAAACACCTTAAAACTTCTTAACTGTCTTTTGACAAAAACAAAAGAAAAAAAATCCAAAAGTTTTATCTTTGTGAATGCATATTCCTCACATGCAAAAGAGGTTCCTAAGAGACAACATAAGCCAGTTCAATCTCTTTGCTCTGAAGGATACTGGATAGCATTCACCACATAAACAACCATTCCCTAACAGCAGAATGACTTATCTTCATTTCATCAATTCAGAATCAGAACATTTGTTAGTCCAGAAGAGAAAGAACTCTGATGTTGTATTTACTGACTTCATCTATCGCAGATGAAGTTCCAGTTCTTCTTCCAAGAAGACGTTCCAAGTTTAAAAGTCCTGCCAAAAGCACCTTTAAATATAAATGAAGTTTCTTTCAGAGTGCATTTCTCATTTATCATTTAATGGTTTCCTGTGTTTTACAGTTCAAAAAAAATTTATAGGGAACTTGTTCAGTCCCTAGAATCATGCAGAAAACACAAACAACAGTAGAAGTTGTATGTTTTGCTGTAAATTAATAGCATTCCTACCAGGCTCATGATCTAAAGCTTGCTGAAGTACTTTTTCTGCCTTTTCATATTGTTTCAGTTTCATTAAAAGCTCAGCCAAATCATAGCAAAGGAAATTCTGTTGACCACTTCTCAATGCAGCTTCATAGTAACTGATTGCCTAAAAGGAAGAAACAAAAACTTGAGTATTATTTAAAGACAACAACCTCACTACTTAATTATATGCCCTAGCTTTCTCTACTTTCTTCACTGCTCTTGTAAACAAGTAATTTCTAATAAATACTGTATTAAAAAAGATGTTATTTAGTTGCAAGTTCGGGCTTCCAAAAATGTAATGCCAAATTAGAGATAAATAACTAGAGCCCACATTTTGATAAACATGCACTTACATAGCCTAACCGCATTGTAACATTCTGTCTTTGACACAATGACTGTCAGCTAAACTACATTTTCATTAGCTGCTGAAGCTGTATAATTCTAGTCAGACTGGAGTTTTAAAGTTCAAATAAAACAGATGAAAGATGTAATGAAAATTTTAAAAATAATAACAGCATAATCTGATAGGAGTCTTCTCTCTTTATATTTTTAAACATAAAAACTGCTAGTCCTATCAATGAAAAAAATCAAATATTTACTCAAGAAAAAAAGCAATGTTTTAGGATCAATAAACTATTACTCCATATGTGTTTAAAAAAAAACCACTTCAAAATAACTTAAATAGTCTTGAAACAGGAAGAAATAAAAAACTGAAGCCTATAAAACCTTCAACCAGTATTAAGCCTGATGAAAAGTGATGATGGGAGCTAGTAGTCCTATCCTGAATCCAAGGCAGAAAATAGATTTCGTAGAATCATAGAATGGTTTGTGTTGGAAGGAACCTTAAAGATCACCCAGCCCCCCTGCCACAGGCAGGGTCACATTCCACTAGACCAGGTTGCTCAAAGCCCCATCCAGCCTGGTCTTGAACACTTTCAGGGATGGGGCATCCACAACTTCTCTGGGCAACCTGTTTCAGTGTCTCACCACTCCCACAGTAAAGAATTTCTTCCTAATATCTAATCTAAATTCTATCCTTTTTCCATTTAAAACTGTTACCCGTCATCCTATCACTACACTCCCTGGTAAGAGTCCCTCCCCATCGCTCTGTAGGCCCCCTTTGGGTACTGGAAGGCTGCTATAAGATCTCCCCGGAGCCTTCTCCAGGCTTAAAAATCCCAACTCTCTCAGCCTGTATTCATAGGGAAGATGCTCCAACCCTTGATCATCTTTGTGCCCCTCCTCCTAACTTCCTCCAGGTCCAAGAGAGACAGAGAGACCATTATTTGAAATAACTTCCGTATGTACAGAGGAAGATTGTGCTAAGCACTTATGGAAGAGGCCTGCTGAAACAAAGCACTGAACCATTTCTCTTAATTGGTCTCCCACACACTGTCTGTACCCATTTACTGTTTGTTATTTCAACACAAGTGACTAGAAAAAAAGGGCAGATACTGAAAGTTAGGAAGTTGGAATTGATTCCTCTGCAATTTAAACTTGTCTATCAATCCATGTTAAAGCCACTTGTACAGAATGTACATGCCAGCTTGGCAAGATGTTGGCTTCTTCCAAAAAAGAAATGAGAAACCCTCAGCTTCTTTTGCAGCACATATGCAGGAGAATATTGCAAGCAAAAAACAGTTAAGTCTTTTTGGTAACGTGGATGCCATTTAAGAACATTGTATTAAAAGGCTCAATGAGATGTAAACAAAACATAAAAGACCTAAGTTAAAGATTCCTGTAAAGGTTACAATCACACCGTTTGACCAGCGTTTCAACCCCACTTGCTTCCTTCCCAGGATGTCCCAAAATGCTTTCTACCCTTCCCTGTTCTGTGCAAGGGCCACCGAGCTGACTGACCAGATATTTTGAAGGGGATCTGCAAACTGTTTTGCACTTCCAAAGTGAAATGCTGCTTCTGTTTAACCTGAAAACAAAATCAGGCAAAGTCCATATGTTCACAATAATTAACACAATACTTAATTAGCCTAACACATTATTTATAGAATACCTTTGAATAATTATGTGTTTTGATTAGGGCTTTTCCAATTTTACTTGCTAAAGCTGGATCTTTTGGATTTTTCTTCAAGGCCTGCTCGTAGACTTCTATGGCTTCATCAGGCTTCAACAGAAAAAGATAAAAACACAGAAGACAAGGACTAAGATAAAAAGCATATGAAGAAAACAAAATCTGGTACAACCTCTAGGAATGACTGACAAGTATTAGTAGTTCACAAGTTACAATACTTCTGAGAGAAGAATGGCCACTATGAAACTGCAGGAAATGTAAAGCCCATGGAAACTTACATTTCCATGCTAAAACAGAATGAGCCAAGCTTCAGAACTCTTCTAAACATCTTTAGCTTTTTTCTGCATTTAATTTAGCTCTCACTTTAGATTTTTTGTTAGTCTTATAGGTCTGTGTTCTTCGACATAAAATTATCTCGACTTTCATGGTGAGCTATCAGAAGAAATGCATCTCAACAGCTTTTTCTTTGAACCTAAAACAGTTACATTTGTAGCCAGTAATTATGTTTTTTTACATTCTAAAGCAGTTTCTGTTTGCCAACTATCAATCAATAGGAGTCAGCATGCTACATTGTCTAAACTTGCCAAAGTCAACAAATGACTCAATCATTCTTATTCATCTCTAGCAAGCACTTACCTCTTGAATATTCATGTATGCATCACCAAGAAGAAGGAAAGTATGAGCACTTGGCAGTTTTTCTACTAGGTCTCTGGAAAAACAAGACAGAACCTTGCTCAATATTTAACATGTCAATACTGGTATCTAAACAACAATAAATAAGGCACAACAATTTTATCCTCTGCAGATTTTAGTTTGTCTTTACTTCTGAAAATACAACAAAAAGCCCCAAGATACCTTTCCAAAATAGGACTTCCAATTACTGTTTTAAACGTTACAACACTTATTCAAATGAATTCATTATGTCACTAGATATTTCTGACTTATAGTAGAAAGAGGAAAAAGTGAGCTCACCATGCTACCATTAAACATCTGGGAAAATATACAAGCACACATCACAAACTTTTACCTATAGCAGCCGGCATATAACTTCTTATCTTTCCTGTACTGCAGATAAACATCTGCCATTTTTTCTTTAGCTTGCACAAAGTAAGGCTGTTCAGGTGTAATATTTCGGAGCATAGTCAAGGCTTGTTCAACATCTCCTTGAGCAATTGCCAGATCTGCATTTGCAATCACGACTCTTAGTTCCTCAGGAGTTCCAGAAAATTCATTAATGGCATCTTGCAATATTATAGCAGCCTCATGCTGCAAACAATAAAACCAATAGAATTAATGTATTTCCTCTCGTGGAGCAGCCAAAAATAAAGACATCATCAGCAAATGAATGTCTGGGGGCATTACACAAACCAACCAAAAAACCCTACAAAACCCCCCAAAGTATAGTATCCATTTGTTTTGCTAAAAGATTTGAAGTGTTTTTTTCCTCTGGATTTTGTAAGTAAGTTTTATGTAATATGAGCCACAAGAAAAAGTTTTAATAGAGAAAAACACATTTGCGTTGCATATACACACAGAGGTGCTCAAAGTTCAACTGGACAATGCCTTTAGCACTTTGCTCTAACAAGTCCTCCTTTGAGGAGAGTGACCCCCAGAGGTAACTTGCAACTACACAATTGTATGGCTTCTCTTATATTCTTACACATATGTTGTGTCCTACTGTTTATTGAGATACAGCTGATAGTGAGGATGATGATACACAAAGATAAGGATATAATCAAAAAATATTTCTAATAGCATTAGACAGCAAAACAGGAATCTACGTACTGGAAAACGAACATCAACAGTATCTCCTCCTCAAAATTAAAAGGAGTTTTACAGACTCAAAATTGAGCACCTGCAATTAGGGTTTTTTTTCCTCTGCAGTTTAAGGTACATGCTGTCAAGTCAGCTATTAACACCTTGGATATTTTACCAAGCAAGTCCTCTTGTTAAAGGAGGTGGTGGGTTTTTGTTCTAAATTAACAAGGATAGATACATCTGTTAATGGGAATAGGAAATTGTTTTCAGGTATGTATTATATCTTAACAAGTTTGCCATCTTACCGGTTCTCCATTCAAACGATGAGCTTCTACTAGTTCTAGGAAGACAGACACACGATCGCTTGCATCGATTTCAATCCTCTTTCCTTTAGTTTTTGAGGAAGCCATAGGTTTTCTCATTCCAGGCAAATTCTTTGCCATCTGTAAGGTCTTAATAGCTTCTGATAATTCTCCCATCTTCTTCTGAGTTTGGGCCTTAATTAAGTGATAAACAGGATGTTCTCTCACCTAAAAAAAACATAATAAGATAAGGAGTTTCCAAATTTGACATTATGCATAGTATTCAAATTCCCTGAAAGAAACTTTTTTTAAAAAAGCAGCCAAACGTTGACCTCTGTTTCTTCATTCCTGCAGATACATCCATTTTCAATTTCAGTAAGTTACTTACAAACATCTTAACATTTTCAAAGAGTATACAAACTAATAAGTAAGTTTTTAATTTAAAAAAAAAAAAAAGAAAAAATATGAGCTGAGACTTTGGGATAGAAAAACATTCATTACAGCATTATTTGAAACTAGACTGAATTTTAAGAGATTTTGAGCGTCTCTCACACTACTGTACGCACCCTTCATTAGGCTATTAATTAAAAGAGGTATACAATCATTATTTGGCACAAGTCCTGCCTGTCATTTTGCCACCTTCTTAAAACATATTTCATATGAAAAGGAAGTGTCAATAAGGGAAATTAACTGTACTCAAATTTGCAAACGCCTCAGTGTCTCCTACGGTAGTTAATCTGCAGCTTTCTTGCATTACTGGGAAGAAGGAACCATGATGGCAGCATGCTTGCAAGGTAATGGTAGTTCGTTACTTTTCAGCTAAGCTCGGTCAAGACGAGCACAACTCAGACCTAATGAGTGATGTGCAGAGTGTTAATCACACATAAAAGTTCCACTGATGTTAACAAATCAAAAATCCCATATTTCAGTGTATTATCCCCAAGAGCTGAAAATGGTGAGGACCATGTAAATTTATAAATTTGCTCCTGAATGGAGAAAAATGATGGACTGAGATGTGCCATTAATGGAAAAGAGCATAGCATATGGCTAGTCTATTAACACTTAGAATGCTTAAAGCAGCATGAATTGTCAAGAGGTAACTACACACCCCTTCCAATTCCCTCATGCATCTGTGCATATATCCATTAACGATCGTACATCTGTGCAAAAAGTCCAGAAACAACGCTGGATCACTCTTCAAGTCCTTCTATGCTGGCTTTTAAAGACTCTTGTGAGGTTAGTCTGGAATTAAAAATTGTTTATATAAGGTTTTCAATATTTATGTAAGGATCTGAGAAAAAGGTATCATTACTTTATTTTGTATTTCAAAACAATTTCAAGATGTTGTAATTCAGATACCATGTTCATATAAACATTTAGATATTAAACTGGTAAACTCACCTCAAAATTATAGCTCAGACAGAGTTCCAAGGATTGAGAACACAGTTTAGTATT
>VXAK01023258.1:6273-40964 GCA_013399435.1 Arenaria interpres
ACCCCGGCGGCGCGGCAGTTCCCGGGGCGGGAGCGCCCCCTCGCGGCCACGCCGGGCCGGTGCCGCCAGCCCAGCACATCCGTACCCCAAACCCCGATGTGAAACCAGCCCGTGGCTGACAGGGAGGCCACCTTCTCCACCACTGCTTCTCCAAACCCCCTGCAGCCACCACAGAGGGGCTCTCCCAGCAAGGCCACTCTGCTGGGTAGGACTGAAGGCGCGTCAGTGGAAGATGAGCAGACCACGGACAGGGAGGGGAGCACCGAGCAGGTCAGGCCGTGGCAGGAGCACGAGACACTGAGTGTGAGGGATGTCCCATCCGCTTTTTTTGCAAGAGAAAGGGGCAACCCTTCAGCCAAGGGGGAGATTTGGCCCAACCCCAGCCAAGCAGAGATGCTTGATCCCAGAACCCACACTCTGTGATTCCTGGTCCCCCCCGCGGATGGCAGGAGCGGGGGGGGCCTGAGGATGCGGCTTTGGGATTCCACCTCTGGAGAGGCAAGCGCAAGGTCACCACCACCCTGTCACCCCGTCACCCCCTCACCCTGTCACCCCCTCACATTGTCACCCCGTCACCACACCTCGGCTGCTTCCGCTGGCTGCTGCAACCTTCTCCCACAGCCCCCTAGCCCCAGCGCCAGGGGTTCATTTGGCGCAGGACCCTGATGTGCTGCCCACCTCGCTGGCAAGCTTGACACCACTTCCCGCAGACCCCCCAGCCCCAGCTTTGCCAAAGGTCCCTGCTCCCCCAACTGCTGCCTCTGCCCCCCTTCCCTGGGCCCAGGCGCAGTGACCCATGGAGCTGGTGGCCCTTCAGCCACCCCATAGCGTTTCCATCCTGCTCTGAGTGCGGCTGGACGCTCTGCACCAGATGCTGCTCTGGCACTTGGCAAGGCTTTTGCTCCCCATCTCCTGGAGGCCACATCAGCCCAGAGGACCCTTTCTCAGCTTCATGCTCTCCCCAACTCACCCTGCTTCAGCACAGGTCTGCACCCACAGCTGGTGTTGTATCCCCCAAACACAGATTAATCATCAACAAATGTCCCTCCTTTCTGGTGTTTACCCTCACTGGGTGCCAGTGCTGCCACGTGTCCCACACTTAGGGGGGAGACACATCTGGAGGGGACCCATGGGTGCTGCTCCATCCTGCAGTGGTGTTGGCAGGGCTGGAGCAGCACCCACAGTGCTCATCCTGGCAGCCCCTGTGTGCCAGCACCGCGGTGGGTGCACCCCTGCCCCACGTCCTGCGGCTGCAGGCCTGAGGCATGCTGTCCTTTCTGTCCTGCTCCTCCAGGAAGGAGGGATGCAGGTCTTGCATGTCCAGCCGCTCCCTGGCTGCTCAGGGAGAGAGCTGTCCCTGCCAAGTGGGCTTGGACCAAGAAGTTAGGAGGTCCCAACTTCACTATGCATCACCTGTAGAAAAACCTGCTGTAGATCGACCACCTTCTAGCTCCTCTCTGCTTGCCAGGAAAGAATCACAGAATCACAGACTGGATTGGGTTGGAAGGGACCTCAAAGCTCCCCCAGTGCCACCCCCTGCCCTGGGCCGGGACACCTCCCACCACACCAGGTTGCTCCAAGCCCCCTCCAACCTGGCCTTGAACCCCTCCAGGGATGGAGCAGCCACAGCTTCTCTGGGCAACCTGGGCCAGGCTCTCACCACCCTCACACCAAAGAACTTCTGCCCCACATCTCAGCTCCATCTCCCCTCTTTCAGGGTAAAACCCTTCCCCTGCATCCCATGGCTCCCCTCCCTCATCCAGGGTCCCTCCCCAGCTTTTCTGGAGCCCCTTGAGGGACTGGAAAGCGCTCTAAGGTCTCCCTGGAGCCTTCTCTTCTCCAGGCTGAACCCCGCCAACTCTCTCAGCCTCCCCTCCCAGCAGAGGGGCTCCAGCCCTCCCAGCATCTCCGGGGCCTCCTCTGGCCCCACTCCAACAGCTCCATGTCCTTCTGATGTTGGTGGTGCGGGGGGTTTCTGGGCTGCCAGAACATGTCCGGTTTGTCAACCACCAGTACCCCCAAGTCCTTCTTGGCAGGGAAATCTCAATCTATTCATCTCCCAGCCCGTATTGATACTGGGGGTTGCATCAACCCAAGTGCAGGACCTTGCACTTGGCCTTGTTGAACTTCATGATGTTCATGTGGGGCCACTCTTCCAGCCTCTTCAGGTCACTCTGAATGGCACCCTGATCCCCAAGTGTATCAACTGCACCACTCAGCTTCCTGAAGGCCCACTCAATCTCACTATAGACACTACTAATGCAGATATTAAATAGTATTGGTCCCAGTATGGACCTTTGAGGGACACCACTTATTACTGCTTTAGACTTGGACATTCGGCCATTGACTGTAACTTTGTGGGTGTGGTCATTCAGCCAATTCTTTATCATCTTTATCATCAATCCATATCTCTCCGGTTTTAAGGTAAGAATGTCCTGGGGGACCATATCAAAAGCCTTACAGAAGTCCAGGTAGATGACATCTGTAGCTCTTCACTGGTCCAGTGATGCAGTCACTCCACCACAGAAGGCTGTTGGATTGGTCAGGCATGGTTTGCCCTCGGTGAAGCTGTGCTGGCTATCTCTAATCACTTCCCTGTCTTCCATGAGTTTTGACGTATCTTCCAGGAGGATCTGCTCCATGATCTTGCCCGGCAGTGAGGTGAGGCTGCCTGAGTAGTTCCCAGAGTCCTCCTTTTTACCCTTTTTAAAAATGAGTGTGATGTTTTCCCTTTTTCCAGTCACTGGGAACTTTGCCTGACTGCCACAACTTTTTAAATGTGGTGGAGAGGGGCTTGGCTACTACATTAGCCAATTCCCTCAGAACCCTAGGCTGCATTTTATTGGTTCCTGCAGACTTATGTGTGTTCAGGTTCCTTGGGTGCTCTTGAACCCGATCTTCTCCTACAATGTGAGGGACTTTATTCCCCTGGTCCCTGCCTTGACATTAAAGGGCTTGAGACACATAGGAAGAGAGATTATCATTGAAAACTGAGGAGGAAAAAAAAAAAAAGTTGAGTACCTCAGCCTTCTCCATGTTGTTTGTCTCCAGTTCTCCTGTCTTATTTAGGGAGGGGACACATTTTCTTTACTCTTCCTTTTCTGGCCAATGTAGATGTAGAGGCCCTTACTATTCTTCACATCCCTTGCGAAATTCCACTCCAACTGTGCTTTAGCTTTCCTGATCCCACCCCTACACACCCAGGCAGCAGCCCAACATTCTCCCTAGGACACACGTCTCTGGTGCCACTGCCTGTGTGTTTCCTTCTTACACTTTGGTTTGGCCAGGAGGTCCTTACTGAGCCATGCTGGTTTCCTGCCTTCCTTGCCTGCTTTTTTTTTAATACAAGGGAATTGAAAGCTCTTGCCCTCTAAGAAAAGTGCCCTTAAAAAGTCACCAGCTCTTTTCAACACCTTTATGCCTGAGGGCAGGTTCCCAGAAGGTTCCATCCACTAGTTCCTTCAACAATTGAAATTGTGGATGGTGGGACTCAATGGGCAAATCCTCTCCTGCTGCCTGAGCAGCACAGGGGCCTGGAGCGGGGACAACCCACCCTCTGGGGCATTGACACCAAGCCTGCATCCTCGGTGACACTGCCTGGGCTGTGGTGCATCCCCACACCATGGCATCGCCCCCTAAACTTAACTCAAGCTATGGTTTCTGGATGTTTTGTTCTGATTTCAGCGCCCTTCCTTCAGATCTATTTTGCAGTTGAAACGTCTCTCCATTGCTGCACGGCAGACGCTTTCTTTCCTTTTCTAAAGGAAGGTGGGATTTCTCACCGCTCACAACTCACACTCTTCAGCTTTGCCAAAGATGCCACCTGAGGAGACCTACGTCCCACGTAGGTGAACCTGCTTCATGCCCACCTTGCTCCTTCGTACCAGAGAACTCATTAGTGTGACGCTCCCAGCAACTCGGTGTTCCTCTCTGTTTCCAAGACCTCAAAACAGCCATGGAAGCATCGGCTTCCAGAGAAGAGAAACATCTGAGGAGGGGGAAAGGTGATTTCTTTCATGCATTGTTTTTCTTGGTGCCCAGTGAAGATGAGAGCCTGGGCAGGGCAATGTGGGGCTGGGACCCAGTGCTGACAGCGCTGTGCTCAGGAAAGCCCACTGTTGGCTTCTTGGAAACTTCTAGCCAGAGCAGGACCATGTCTCCCCATTTCTGGTGGGCTGGGAGAGGTGCAGGGGATTGCTCGGCTCCTTGGAGTAGAGATGACAGTCTTTGCTCTATTCCTCTTTTGGAGGATGAGTCATGGTCACTCTGCATCACCAGTGGCAAACCCCAGCCTGTCTCCATGACGGCAAGGATCCATACCATGCTTCCTTATTCAGAACAACAACAAAAAAGGGACAATTGCAGCTCTTGCAAGGTTATTAGCAGGCAGTTTTATCTGTTCCAGAAGAGCCATCATCAGCACAGACATTCTCTCGTCCTGCGGCTCCTCCCTGCCGCACGTATTATCTTGGTGGACTTGGAGATGCAAAGGCCACTGGGCACCCGTTCCCAAGCAGGCACAGACACGGTCTGACATGACTGGATGCAGCTCAGCTCACTTACAGGATGGGTGAGGACCTCCTGGGCACAGAGCTTATGGACGGGGTCCACTCCATAGCCCTTGCTGTGGTAGACCCTGGTAGGAGGAGGGACGTGCTGGTTGAACCAGGATGAGTGTGGCTCTAACAGTTGGCCTTTCATTTGCTCCCGCGGCTCCAGTAGAGTAATTTCTGTTGAAAAGCAGCAACTGTTTGCTCAGCCCTGCCCCTGTGTGCAGGCAGCGGGTGGTGCTTGGAAGGGACCGATCCTCTGCTCTGAGTACCCAAGGGCCAGCTTCTCTTCTGCTCAGCTGGCACCAGGGCTCGGGGTGCCCGACACCGCCCCACATGGACACCTGCCGCTGGCAAAGCCTGGACACCGGCCAGCGCCTCCACCCAGCCACCAGCGGGCAATGGCAGTGAATCACCTTCCTCCCGGTGCCTCTCACTTGCCTTGTCCTAAAGCAACTATTTGTTCTTGGAGAGGTCTGCTCCATGTGGTTCCCATCGCTGGAATGAACATTCCCTGAGCAGGATGCTTGGGCAGAAAGCCTGGGAGGAGATGTTTGCCCCCATCTTGGAGCTGTTCTACAACCTTTTAATGGGTTAGCCTGGCTATTTGTAATGAGAATGAGAAGTACAGAGACACGGTGGGGTTTGGTAGAACCAACCCAGCCCTGAACTAGAGAGTTCAGGCTTGTTTCCAGCGCACAGAGGTACCCCAGCCGAGGAGCTGTTGGGACCAAATGGCACAGAGCGGGGCCACGGGCGCTGGCGGGCTGCAGCTCTGCACTGAAATCGGGGCCGGACGCATCGCGCACACACCTCTGAAACACCAACTGAAGAACCTTTCTACAAACACCCAACTGCACTAAGGGTCACTTGAACAAATGGCAGGTACAGCTTCTCTGCTGAAGAACAGATGACAGCACCACCGCAGCGCTCTTAACACTACTCCACAACATCTATCCCTCTCCACTGACAGTGCAGACGTGAAACATGTCACCCGCTCGCAGCCACTCCACCAGACCCTTGCACTTACCTCCCGGCAATGTCCATGCAGGGCCCTGGGGGCAGCGATGTCTTGGGGTGGCTCACAGCTAAGCCTGGACTCGGACTCCTGAATTCCTGGAGAGTGAATTCTCTTTCACATGGAGCAGCGAAGCTTTATTTTCAAGGGCACGCTCCCAGAAAGAGCTACTGCGTTATTTCCTGATTTCGCTTGTGGTAAGGGCTGTCGATGCAGGTCCCGAGGTCCTAGTGCCTGCCACCAGCACAGTCAAACATTAATCAGAGATGACTCATTATTTGACAACACTTAAAAAAACTTTTACCCTTTGAGGGCAGAAGTACACACCCTCGCTAGAAATGAACTGAGATTATCAGGTCTTATATCCTGCAGCACCGTGTAGCACTCATAGAAAATTAATGATCCGCTATGAAAATAGGGAGATTTGCTGTTACCACCTTGATGGCCATGATGAGAACAGCTCCCAGAGGAGAGGGCACCCATGGTGACAGCAGCTCTCCAGGGAAATTGGGACTCAGGAGAAGTTGTGGTGGGACCAGGGATCCTGGAGTACTGAGTGCAGCTCTGGAGCCACCAACATCAGAAGGACATGGAGCTGTTGGAGCGGGGCCAGAGGAAGCCCCGGAGACGCTGGGAGGGCTGGAGCCCCTCTGCTGCGAGGGGGGGCTGAGAGAGTTGGGGGTGTTCAGCCTGCAGAAGAGAAGGCTCCGAGGAGATCTTAGAGCCCTTTCTAGTCCCTCACGGAGCTCCAGGAAAGCTGGGGAGGGACTCTGGATGAGGGAGGGGAGCCCTAGGAGGAGGGGGAAGGGTTTGACACTGAAAGAGGGGAGGTTGAGATGAGATGTGGGGCAGAAGTTCTTTGGTGTGAGGGTGGTGAGAGCCTGGCCCAGGTTGGCCAGAGAAGCTGTGGCTGCCCCATCCCTGGAGGGGTTCAAGGCCGGGTTGGAGGGGGCTTGGAGCGACCTGGTGTGGCGGGGGGGGTCCCTGCCCAGGGCAGGGGGGTGGGACTGGGAGGGCTTTAAGACCCCTTCCCACTCAAACCAGTCTGCGATCCTATCCCGAAGTCTAATCCTGTGTCAGCACCAACTTCTGTGAGACTTAGGGGAGGTTGATCCCAGAGCACGGCCATGCCTTGCTGCGCTCTAGGGCATGAAAACACAGATGCATCACAGGCTGGAACGGGCAATTGCAGGGCAACATTTAAATGAACACCCCTCTCAAACGGCAGTGCCTTATCTATATCCTCCAGTACCCACAGCTAGTTGGGAGGGAATAGTTTTCTCTGCAGCTCATCATCCCAGCCAGAAAACAGGAGATAGGTTTTGCACCAATGTTCAACTTTTCCAGTATTCTAAACAAAATAGTGAAAAAGAAGAAAATGCAGTTTCAGGCAAACACCATACTTCATTCAAGGGTTGGTCTTTTTTGTGTGTACTTTTTTGTGTTTTTTTTTTAATAAATGTTGTTTAAGCCTTCAAAAAATATGGGCAATTCAAGGGCAAAGGCAGTGTAAAAAAACACTATTCCAATCTAGCCAGTAGTTTCAGCTTCTGGTTATGTTTGTCCATCAACAAACAACTTCCCCAAGCCATTTGAGCCAGTCTGTTCATAGGATTCTTGGGACATGTTTCCCCAGGAGGAAGTACAGAGCATTATCCTCTGGATCCTTAGACACCAGCTCTGCCCAAGCTCGAGAATAAAGGCAGGAGTACGTGCTCAGAGCCCTGCACCATGCTCCTGGAGCTCAGCATCAGCTCTCCTGGGCTCAGCCCAGTACTTTGCACCAAACGGAGATGTTTTGTACTTGTGGGTTTTGCCACATCCGGGCATTGTTACAGACGTGACCAAGGCCCAAAGAACCCAGCGCCACATTCGGGGGACAACTCGCTCAGGCTTAAGAAATGGGCTTTCCCTGACCTACTGGATGGCCAGCAAAAAGACTCTCTCTTGCTTCTGCCAGAGCTGGTCTCCCCATTTACGTATCTGGGTATCTACCGCCCAGCCAGCACCTCCATCTTTCATCCGCTGATCCTCAAAACTGACTTTGTCCCTTCTCTGGTGCAGCAAAGCAGACCTCTGCACTGCAGAGCCCAGTTCGGTGTTGAGCAGCTGGATCCCCAGCGTGCCCAGCTCCCTCCAGAGCAGCCTCCAGTGAGCCAAAACACCCAGACTTTGTACCACCTGTGGAGTCACTGGGTAAACGTGCAATCGTATGTGAAATGTTTTTTTCACATCTGAGGCTGAGGCTTTAACGACTGCCCCACATTTCAAGCCTTTAACGACTTGTCCTGCCGTCCCTCTCTTGGGTCAGGGAGAGCCAGGCTCGCACTCACAAGTGCAATGTCCTTCAGAACAAACTATTAAGCAGTGTCATTCCCGGTAGGATGAAGGAATTTATCCAAGTCGGAGCAGGAAGGATGGGCAATGATATTCAGTAGGAACAGCAGCACATTTTGTACAGGAGAAACAGCTCCTTTCTTCTCACCGCAGATTTGGGCATTAGCAGTGCGGAGCCCCCGGACTCTCTTTTGCAGACTCAACGCCCTTCGGTCCATGCTGACAGTACAATTGGATGCACCAGTAAACATGCCTTCTCAGTCTGAGGAATCTGCCCCACATTTCAAGCCTTTAAAAAGGGAATCAGAAAATGGCAATGTCACAAAAGTGAACAACTCTTCCCCACCTTGCCTCCACAACAGTTCAGGGCTAATTCTTGTTACCTCTCCTTTTAGCATGTGAAGTGAAACGTCCAGGTCCCTTCTGGCTCCCTCTGAAGCCAAAGGGAAAACAGACACCTCTGGTGTGCAACCCAGCTGACCTGGTTTCACAGCCAGACCAGGAGCAAACCAAGCTGTCCTGTGGGGCTGCTCGCTTTGTCCTGCTTGAAAGGGCAGCAGAGGACGCCTAAAGTCTTTGACATCCAACCCCCAGCATTTAAAGAGGGCATCACTGAGTTATATGGCCCTTTTCATAGAATCACAGACTGGTTTGGGTGGGGAGGGACCTTAAAGCCCCCCCAGTGCCACTCCCTGCCCTGGGCAGGGACACCTCCCACCACACCAGGTTGCTCCAAGCCCCCTCCAACCTGGCCTTGAACCCCTCCAGGGATGGGGCAGCCACAGCTTCTCTGGCCAACCTGGGCCAGGCTCTCACCCCCCTCACACCAAAGAACTTCTGCCCCACATCTCAGCTCCATCTCCCCTCTTTCAGGGTCAAACCCTTCCCCCTCCTCCTCGGGCTCCCCTCCCTCATCCAGAGTCCCTCCCCAGCTTTCCTGGAGCCCCTTGAGGGACTGGAAGGGGCTGGAAGGTCTCCCCGGAGCCTTCTCTTCTCCAGGCTGAACCCCCCCAACTCTCTCAGCCCCCCCTCCCAGCAGAGGGGCTCCAGCCCTCCCAGCATCTTCATAGCACAGATTTATATTTCAACCCAATGACACTGTTTGCCACTTGGACAGAGGGTCATTTGAAAGGGCATTTTGCCCCAGATATGGGCTGAAGCTATAGACGGTGCCGTATCCATACCCTGCCCCAGGCAGCCGTACACTGCCCCGGGTTCAGATTCACCCCCACTCCCCAAGGATCAGCCTGGACAGCAAAGATGTTTTCACTAAACTCTTTCAGAACACATAGCGAAGCACAAATTTTTGCCCCAGCAAGGAAATAGACTGGGCGTACTGGAGGGAGGGGTGGAAGATGTGCTGCTCCTTACGCCCAAACCCAGCTGCTGTCACAGCTTTTGTCTCAATACACCGGGCCTTGGCTGCAGTGTCCGTGGTTCGTGCCATGAGTGTTCTGGGGTGACCTGCAGCACTAGGAGTCACCTCCCACCTCTGGGCTCTTGGTCTCTACAGGCACCTCTGTCCCTAACCCCTAGCGGGGACTGATGCCTCAGCTAAACCCCTCAGGACTGGGTACCGTAACTCAGCTTTCATCTCGCGCACCACTTGTGGAAGTGTCTAATGGTTTTACTTCCTAATTTCTAATGAGGGAAGCTTTTTGGAGTGGGTGCACCATTTCATCCTCTTTTGATCTAAGTTAAAAGACTTGAAATTGCTCACGATATTTCAACACTTCCCCATCTTTTGGATTTACCAGAAATAGATAACTGTATGGCAAAAGGAAGATCAGAGTCAAGGCTTTGGCATGGGGTTATGGTTTAAACATCTACGGAAGCATTGAAATGCATCCTCTTCAATGGCTTATAACTCTTAACCCAGTATATATAAATATATATATATTTATTTATATTTAAATTGAACCTGATTTACACCCTGCCCCCAAAAAATTACTTAAAGAAGAAACAGCTTTATTTGACAATAAACAATGCAGAAATAATGCTTTTCACTAAGTTCTGAAAAGCTGTTGTTCAAAATAGTCCAAAAAGCCTGAAGGAATGTGAAGAGTGATTTGAAACTGAAGTTTAAACGAAGAACGTGTGCCTGCAGCTGAAGGCAGTGACAATCCCCCAGCTGACTGCCAGCATCACCCACAACAGCAGCAGCAACGCTTAGCTCTGGTTTGCTCCATTGTCCTCATTTTCCAGGCACTGCTGGGACAACGCCAAAGCCACGTTACAGCCCGTCCTTCACACATCGGCTTGGCCAACTTTGCCAAAACCAGCCGCTTCAGGCCAGAAGCTGCCTCCAGTTTGAGGATAGAAATCTAAAGTACTAAAGAAAATGTATAAAGAGTACACACAATACCACAGGGTGGGTTGCGTCTTTTGGGGGGTTTTCTGCTTTTAGGCTTTTTTTTTTTTAATCTTCATAGTATCTGACTGTCTACCTGTTTCACTGTGGGAAGAGTTCCTTCTAGAGCACGGGAGTGGGAGGGGAAGGAGAAGTAACAGAAGGTAAGGAACTGTTGCTACAGGCAACTTTCCCGTTACACAACAGTGTGATTTCTGTAGTGATTATAGCACAATTTAAAACTACCTACAGTGCACTGCTTCAAGGAAAAGTTATTAAAAATGCAAGATATCAGACTAAACCAGGACCTCTTTATATATAAAGATGGGAACCTATGAACATTATTTCATACACGCAGTATCATTATTAGGTAGCACCTTTTTTTTTTGTGGGTTTTCTTTTTCCACCTCCTTCACCCTCTGCTCTTCTAGCTATCTTGCTTCTTTTTTTACTACATGAATTAAATGTATTTTTTGGAGATGGTGAGGTGCCCGTACCAAGTCCTCTGCTTATTTATTTTTTCTCTGAAAGTCAGCATTTAAAAAAAAAAGCTAGGAGAAGGAGAAGATAAAATGGTAACAACCCAGCTGAAGTGAAGGCAGTTGTATGAAGGAAATGCATAGAAATCTGCAGTTCTTCCCACACACACCAGGGAAGCTGGAATTTAACGTTATTAAGAAGGTCATCACTGCCACTACGTCACACTTAACAATTAAGCTTGTATTGCAAACACTCACCTGAAGCAAAGGTGGCCAACGACTTTGGTATTGGTCAAGAAAGTCAATGCTTTCATTGCAAAGAAACGGCAAAGTCAGGCAAATTTTGAGTGTCAATGAAAAAGAAGCAATTATATGTAAATGCCCTTCCCCATTGACCAAATGACTAAGCAAACAGAATGGAAGGGGCTTGAGTTCTGCACTGTACAATTTTATGTCCTACAATAAGTTCTGTGGTTTTCCACATAGGCAATAAAAAATGTGACAGAATACTGAATGGCAGATAGAAACACTTAAAACGAGCAGCATTATATTTAAAGACAACTGGACTCTTGTTTGAACTATTCCCTCACTTTGATGAATCCCTTTATTAAAAAGTGAGAAGTGAGCAACATCAACACAATTTCTGGTGTAACTAGTGATAGAAACAGAATGAAAAATAAACTGCAGTAGTTTAAAAGTGTTAATTGCAGTGGGGATCTCCAGTACACCACTGCCAGGAACAGTTACCAGAATGTCCTCCTTGGCTGTTGTTAACTGCTCTTCTTTCCTACCTATGCACGGGCTGGGACATCATCTCATGGTCTTCAAAGCACCCAGCTTACCCTCCCAAAGGGACCCTGCAACCCAGGTTCATCTGACAATGCAAGAGATGAGAAAGAAAACACATCACAAAAATCAATATATTGCAGTCAGGCCTTTAATTGCAAAACCCAGCAGGTAAAGTATTAAAAATAAAGTTTAAAAACGGTTCAAATAGTCCTGGAATTTTGCTTTACCTCAAGTAAGAAAGTGTGACAAACAAATCAAGCTTTAGATTCTCTGGAATGAACACACAGTTGCAGCATTTGAGACTTCCCTTAAAAGCTTTTCTATAAATAATGGCTGCAAACGTTCAGAAAAGCAACACAAGCTTTGTAAAAGCCAAGTGTGAGTGCCTGGGGGCTTGAAATACATCTCTGACAAATTCAAGTATCAGACTCATTTCCTTGTGAGTCAGAAGACAGACGGGTCTCTCCTTCCTGGAGAGAGCGCTGCTACCAGTATTATTAGAGCAGTGCAGAGGAGTCAAAACATCGCACTTCACACCCTTTCATAAGAAAACAACCAGGAGGCTGAGGAACCGAGGAACAAAGTTCACAGCCTGAGCTGCTGTGCCCCGGGGTCCCGCGAGGCTCCCGGGTAACGCGGTGACACCCACCCCTGTTCCCAACACCTTCGAGAACATCCCCTGCCAGGATTTAACAGGCTGGATGCCCTGCTTTGAGTCTTTTCTACAAAAAGTCCCCTTGCCTGTGGAGAGGATAAAAGCTACACGTTAGAAGTAAAAAGCAAACAAACATGCTTTTCCTTTAACCAAACCTTGCTGTTCCTCGAGACGCTCACACATTCCTGGGACTCTGCCTTGGGTTTTTAGCACTTGGAAATTACTTTCTAGATTGTGTTGGCACAGGCCTGTGGACATACCAGCTTCTGTGATCATTTTTAGTATAGCCACGTAAGAAATTATTTTGCTACTTTACCATTAAACAGACCCACCCTCCATCCCCAACCAGACACGCACAAACCAACCCTTTGACCCACACTTGATACCAAACAGAGCTTCCTGGGGTCAATGTCAGGGGAATGAAGAGCACAGTTCAGAGCTTCTTTCTAAAAATGTGAAAGATCTGAGACAACGGAGTGCATGCAGGATTTTACAGCTGCCGGGTAATCCTCTTAACCACAGTAATCATACAAGAAAATCTCCCTCGAAAGCACACAGAATACCAGAATACATCACCTCTGCCATTCAGACTAAGTCTTTGTGGGTCTCCACATACAGTTCTGTCATTCCCTTATGAAGAAAGACTGAGCGAGCTGGGACTTTTTAGTCTGGAGAGGAGAAGGCTGAGGGGAGACCTTATTAATGCTTATAACTATCTCAAGGGTGGGTTGAAGGAGGATGGAGCCGGACTCTTCTCAGTGGTTCCCAGTGACAGGACGATGGGGCAACGGGCACAAGTTGGAACATAAAAGGTTCCACCCAAATATAAGAAAAAACTTCTTCACAGTGAGGGTGCCAGAGCCCTGGAACAGGCTGCCCAGGGAGGTCGTGGAGTTCCCTTCTTTGGGGATTTTCAAGACCCGCCTGGATGCCATCCTGAGTGGCATGCTCTGACAAGCTCTGGGCAATCCTGCTTCAGCAGGGGAGTTGGACTAGATGATGTCTATGGTCCCTTCCAACTCTAAAAAAATTCAGTGAAATTCAGTGAAATTCACTGGCATTTTTCCATCGCTCACCTGCTGCAGTTTTATGGGCCTATGCAAGAGCAGAACTTTTTTCCCAACGTCCTGCTACATTTTTTATTTTGGATTAGGATTCTAGCGCGGCTCCCTGAATACTAAATACAAACCCATTGAAACTGCACTCAGAGCTTACAGTGAAGTCGGATATTTTTTTCCTTCATCATTTGCAGTCCAAGACATAAGACACGTTGTTCAGGATAACTATCCACGACAGTAACAACTGTTTTGCATTTAGGAATGTCTCACCAGAATGTGCTTTGACAAGACACACATACTTATTCCTTATTAAAATTTTGCCAGCCCATTGGGAAGTGTACAACAGCTATTTTAAATGCTCACAGCCACATTACGATGCTATTTAGACAGGAAGGAAATGCAACATCCATTTAAGCTGCAAAGGGCTCTAGAAAGACGCCACTGAAAACCCCACATAGAAATTTAACTAGAACATGATTCATTCACATGCAGTGCCAAGACAGTATTTGTCATCACAATGCATGTGACTTCATTTTCAATCTCATAAGAAATAGCATCCATCTTCCAGCCAAGAATTTCTTATGGCATTTTTGTTTAAGTTCACAGCGCACCCCAGTATGTCCTTTTGAAGATCAACTTCCTGCAGCACGCGCCTCCTCCCTGGTATTCAGTCAATCACCTGCCTCTGTCATCATGGGCTTTATCCGGGCATAAATCATTCTTACACTTGCTTCTTTGGGTTTTTTTGAGGTTTTTTGTTTTGTTGTTTTTTTTTGTTTGTTTTGTTTTGTTATTTTTTTGTTTGTTTGGTTGGTTGGTTTTTTTTTTCTTTTCATCTGCTTTTGCCTACAGTGAGAATGGAAAGAACAAAACCTGATCTCAGTGGAAATGCTATACCTGAAGATTCGATTTAGATTTCAAATCTTAATGTAGAATTTAGTAACTACAAGTCAAGTGACATTTTCAGGAATTCATGAAATAATAACAATGGAAACAATTTAAATATTTCATCACCTGGCACAGCATTGAAACCAGAATTTACTTGCAGAAAAAAAAGCCTGTCTAATACAAGACCTTGCATGTAAGCCCATAAATGTATATTTGAAAAATCAGACTAAGATAATTATGCATGAAATAAAATAACATGGAATAAGTTCAACAGGTAGATCAAGTATTGTTGAAAAAACAATGCTGCAAATATGTTAAAAATCATGGTTAGTATGTCTGAAATCAAACCTTTACACAGCAATTTATCTTGTGAGTAAAAGTGTTAACCTCTTCTCCGTGGCCATGCAAACCAGGCGGCACATCCAGCAGCCCCAGGTCTATTGCCAGAGAGAGCTGTAGCTCTGCTGCTGCCTTCATCACCTTCTGCCACAAGCTTCTTGCTTGTTCCCTGTATTTGTATTAGTCTGTGAATGAAGAAAACTGGATTAGTAGCCCAATTCTTTACTATTTAGGGAGACATCCTTAATAGAATTTAAGTTGAAAATCCTTCATACTGTTGTCAGTTGTCTATCATAAAATCTTCCCCAATTGGCCTATTACTTGTCATTATAGAAGTTATTACAGCAGCTGACAGTAGTGGATTAAATTTATTACTGAGATTTGCATCTCTAATGCAGCACAGAACTAATTCCTATGCTACAATTTTTGCTTGTTAAGCAAAAGCTTCCGCCCGAGTACCTGTCCCGTGCTCAGACTGCTGCGGTGTCCACCAGGTGACAGAAACAAGCCGCGCTTTGCAAAGACAGGGAAGTTCTTCCCATAGTAAGAAGTCTTTCAAAAGAAAAGGCAACTTGAGAATTTCCTAGAATCTTTGTGCTCTGCGAATACAAATTTAACTGTAATTATTTCTTTGATGATATCTTTTATCAACTTCTTATATCAACTACAAAACTCCAGTTGGGCCTGAAAGATTTTAAGCTTTTTATCACAAGCTGACATGAGCATCTGGATGGTGCTACACACCAGACACTGGTGCCTTCGATAGCCCAGAACATTTCTGAACAGGTTCCAGCTCACACCACCTTCTCCTCTTAGAATCATCGAATTGTCTGGGTTGGAAGGGACCTTTAAGATCATCCAGTCCAACCACCAACCTAATTCTAATAAAACCCATCACTAACCCATGTCTCTAAGCACTATGTCAACCCGTCTTTTAAATCCCTCCAGGGATGGTGACTCTACCACTTCCCTGGGCAGCCCATTCCAAGGCCTAATAACCCTTTCAGTGTCAAAATTTTTCCAATTTTTCCAATTTCCAATCCAATCTGAACTTCCCCTGGGGCAACTTGAGGCCACTTTTTCTTGTCTTATCACCTGTGACTTGGGAGAAGGGACTAAACCCTGCCTCTCTACAACCTCCTTGTCCAAAGATGACTCAACACTTGAAGCAAATGATTTTTAGAGATACTGGCTTGAACAGTCAAAACCAAGTTCAATTTTGGAATAATTTTCAGAAATACTTCAAGAAACACACTTGAGATTTGATTCTGCTACGCTTAGGTGGCCAGGATTTTAGGAAGTGATAAAGTTATTTCCCTGTTAACCGTAACATCACTTCAACATGAGTTTGAAGAAAAATGTTGTAGAAAACATGTTTAAATGTTTGGGTTTCTCAGCATAGTTTACAATTTTAGGGGAGGCTCAATTGCTAAAGCCGAGCAACACACTTGGACTGAGATCCCACCTGGTTATCCCAAGAGTTTGTTCACTGCAGTGAACTGACATAAAGCATATATTTCTATCACATTTTTTTCTCTCAGAAATGTTTCTGGAGGATGTTTTACTTGCTGTACACACTTCTAGAACCTAAGCGAGCCCTGGCACGTTCGTATCTCCACCAGCCCACCCCATCTTCTCCTGCCTCCCGGATCTGCGTGGCGAGAGCACCTGCTCCTCCGCAGAGAGACCACAGAGCTGGCATTGACACTGGTCCCAGCCCCGCTCCCTCGGCTTCCTGTCCTCCCAACAACGGCTGGCTTTTTGGGCTCCTGTCCTTCTAAGCGCTCCCGATAAGTCTGCAATCAAACAGGGCAACATATTCATTTCCCTTTCAATGACGGTACTGTTTTTCTACTAAAAACAGTAAATGTCTTCTGAAAATAAATGGCAAATTTCCCAAACCACTCAGATTAAAAGTGAAAAAACTCCCTTTGGAGTCACAGTCAGACCTGCAATATATAAAAAGCTTGCAAGCTTTAACAGCTGGATGAATTTTTCCTTATGTGCCCTGCACTACTCTAATCACTCACACAAACCGACTCATTGAGGGTGGTGAGGCACTGGAACAGGTTGCCCAGAGAAGCTGTGGCTGCCCCATCCCTGGAAGTGTTTAAGGTCAGGCTGGAGGGGGCTTTGAGCAACCTGGTCTGGTGGGAGGTGTCCCTGCCCAGGGCAGAGGGGTTGGAACTCGATGATTTTTAAGGTCCCTTCCAACTCTAGCCATTCTATGATTCTGTGATTCTATGATTTTTGGCTTCTTACTAGTCCAGTCTGGGCGGCAAGACTTAGATCTGGCCAAGCATATCTGCGTGATCAGCGTTTGGGCAGCTGCAGAGCACACCTGACATAGCTGGTTTAGACTCAGGTGACAACACTGTGGGCATATGCTCTTTGTTAGATGCACATCAGCTTACAAAATGCAAAGAACCAAGGACCCTGTTGCCACAACCTGTTTGTCATTGGAGTTTTCGGTGCAGCACGAAGAGTCATAATGCACATCCATGGAGGCTGAAAGCAGACGGGCAGTTACAGGCACAACACACGCTTCTGAAAAAACCTGTTTTAGGTGTGGTACCTTGTTGGTTGTTAAGTTCACACTCGTAAGACATGGTAGCTCTCTGCAAGGGTCGCTCTGAGTACCAGATCTCTCTTTTCTTCCACCGTCAAAAGCAAGCTGTCGCTTGGGTAGCAAACTGAGAGTAACACAGGCAAAGGGGGAAAATCCCCTCTCAAATCACAGAATCACATGGGGTTGGAAGGGACCTCTGGAGATCATCTCCTCCAACCCCCTGCCAAAGCAGGTCCACCCAGAGCAGGTCCCACAGGAACGTGTCCAGGCGGGTTTGAATGTCTCCAGAGAAGGAGACTCCACCACCTCCCTGGGCAGCCTCTGCCAGGGCTCTGCCACCCTCACAGGAAAAAAGTTCCTCCTCATGTTTAGGAGGAACTTCTTATGTTCCAGTTTGTGCCCGTTACCTCTTGTCCTGTCCCTGGGCACCACTGAAAAAAGACTGGCCCCATCCTCCTGACACCCTCCCTTTAAGTATTTATAAGCATTGATCAGATCCCCCCTCAGCCTTCTCTTCTCCAGACTAAAGAGACCAAGTCCCTCAGCCTCTCCTCATCAGAGAGATGCTCCAGGCCCCTCATCATCTTTGTAGCCTCTGCTGTACCCTCTCCAGCAGTTCCCTGCTGTTCCTCAGAGTGGAACCCACGGCTGGGTGGGTCCCACACTCTCCTCCACGGGGGCAGCCGGCCCCAATTCCCGGCATTAACACACACATCAATAACGGTTTGCAGGACAGAAGGCACCCCTGAAGATGTATTCCCAAATTTCATATAAATTAAGTAAGGAAGAAATGTTCAGCACATCAATAAAAAATCTCTATTTAAAATAGAAGGTTATCTAACAAAAATCCTAAGAATTCAGGTGAAGGAATACAAAGCTATGTGAATGGAAAGTTTGAAACATTCCATAGTTGTTCCAGTAGGCAGCGAAAATTGCATTTATCATCAAAATATTTACATTTTATCTGCAGAAGAAAGCTTTTCTCATTACTAAAAGAAGTACCAGAAGAAAAAAAGAAAAAAAAAAAGAGGGTTAACAAGATGTGACCCAGTTTTTAGCACTTTTTGCTTCCTCAACAAGACAAAGTTATCCAGCAATTGTAGTTACAAATACACTGCTCACTATCCTATGCTTTTTAATATATACATGTCCAGGAGACCGCAGAACATATTTTTAGAGTCTCTCAAACAGTTTACCTGTTTGAACCTTCCCCTCACCCCCCTCACCCCCAAAAAAATAGTCTACAATGGAGGAAGCTAATCTACCTCACCCATTAAAAAGGTGAAATACTAATTCTGTAACAGTTTCATTTCAGATTTCTCAAATTCAGTGCTACAGAAATATCACTTTTCCTAAGCATAATTTCAAGGAATTAATGAAGACTATTTATAATCCACATTTTGTATTATCATATTCTCTCAACCAATAGATACGGAAAAATATTGCTTATGTAATCAAGTTACTTCAAATCCTGTTTGGAGACATGATTATGTAGTATTTATATTTTGTAGTATGTTATGTAGTATAGTGTTATGTTTTCTCATTACAAAGACACAAAATAAATAAGTGAAAATCATTCTCTCCATTTCTTATTTCCACAGTTGCAGAACCTGCATTAAATACAGCCTATTTCTGAGGTACAAATGCCTGCAATGAAACAGGTATTTGAGCAAGAAGGTACAATTCTCAGCAGCCATTTCATACTGAAGAAACTACATAAGAAAGTTCTTTTAGCAGAGAGAAGCTTCTCTAGAAAGAGATTTTGAGCAGGAAGCTCATCTCCTCCTGTGACTACAGGAAGTAGTGGCTTTAGGTTTTTGAAGTGTCTCATTTGAAAACCAGCTACCTGTGCTGCAAGAACTTTAACATAAAACAAACACCCACTGCAGACGGGTGTATGTTTTACAGGATGCTGGATTCCAGCAGCACTTGCTTGGTGGGCCACAGGAACGCCTGGTGGCTGCTGCAGCTGAGCAGGCGCTGGCTGGGGACACTGATCACGCTCACAGTCGCTCCCAGCTGTTTGTTGTTCATAGCTGTAATTATCCTGTATACAGAATTCCGACAGAAAACCCAAAAGATTAATGGCAGACTGTAGTCAAAAATAATTGGCTTTGACTGACAAAGCAGACAATTCACAGATTTAATTTCTTGATGTCTGCCTCTGAATAGTGGATAACGAGATTGTTTATAGAAAAAGTACTTCATGGCATTTTCACGCTATTGGCAGGGAATGACTGGGGCGCAGGAAGCGACTAATTGTGCCTACTCTAGGAGAGCTCGGCTGGAGGTGTAGGGGAAACTGCAGGAATCATTGACAACAACCCTGGACAAGCAGCAGTTTTAATTCATTCCCATGAGAGTCTCATTCCAATTCCAAATAGTGCTCAGTTTGAGTCACCCCAAAATTAGGGTATGTTGCAAATTTCTAAAGCAAGATACAAGACCTCATTAAAACATACAAAATCCAGTGTTCTTGCTAGTATGACAGACACCGATTCAAAACAGATATGCTTCCAATGGAGAAAAAAAAAAAAAAGAGAAAAATTTGTTTATTTTGACTCTCTAGAAATACTTAGATCTGGAACATTGTTAAATAAGAAACGCATCTTACCCTTCAAAAGAAGCATGATAATGTCTAGAAGCATTTCTCTGAAATTCATTAGGAAGTCAAAGCTGATTCATTAAGGCAATACCCAGAGATACTTATTAAGGACTGAAACACATTGTATTAGGGGGAAAAAAAAAAAAGTATATCCCTCAAGAAATGGGTTTCTTAAATCAGTGCAACATCCAACAACTTCTTCAGTCGCTCTGTTCTCCTGGCAGCTGCCTCGGGCTCTGCACCAGTGGCAGATCAAACCCCAGCACCCCGAATGGCTTTTGGCCACCAGCAAGAGGGCATACAAGTCACCAAGAAAATCTGTCTGTTCTCAGTGGCCAGAGGGCAATAGGCGTCCCCGAAAGGTAACTCATCCTGGCTGTTGCTTTCTGTTGCCTACAGAGGGAGTCTAGACCAGTTTATGAAGAAGGCAGGGCCAACTTCAGCAAAATGAATCTCACACAGAGAAGAAAATCATGCCATAGTGATAAAGCAACTGTGTGAAGTCTATCCCAAGGTATTGCCTGGCAATAAGCACACTCAGGCCTATCCAGCGGGTCTCCTGTCTCCAAAGGCACCTGTAAGAAAACACTGTGGGAAGAGCCAGCACAGAATACTCTCTTGCAAATCCCTCTGCTTCAGTCGCCAGCCCCAAGAATATCCCAAGCCTGACATAATTTGTGCTTCAGTAACTCACAAGACATCTCTCACTTTCTCAGCCTCCTTTTCTTTCCCCTTTAGCTTTTCACAGCCACAGCATGCTTGAGCGAGGCTCCCACAGAGCTACTGCCTATTGTGAGAATCGGCACCTCCTTAGGTTTGCTCTCAAGCTCCTCAAAGCTGCACTTGCAAACCTCAGCTCATGTAGCACTGGAAGAGAGGGTGAGCAGCCAGGTCCCATCCAGCTGCTTCATGCCACTTCAGATTCTGTAAACATCTCCTAGCCGCTTTAAATCATCACTCTCAGGCTGAGGAGTCCCAGCCCACTGGGATGTTCATGCTAAGGAAGCCAGGCTCTGCTTTTGATCATTGCTGTCACCAGCCTCAGGCCCCTTCCAAGTCCTGCCGTGTCCTCTCCTAGGCAAGAGGCTCAGAGAACTAGACGCCGTCAGTATCCCAAGCACAGGGAAGTCACTACCATTATACAAAACAGTCGTACAACATTTTCTCTCTTCTATTTTTGTTCTTAATGTCTAAGATTTGATAAGCTACTGCTCAGCACTATCATAAACTCCAAAATTTTGCTTCTAACTAGTGACAGCCAGCACAGCCCCTCACAGCATGGAAAAGTGAGGACTGTTTCCTCCCAAGTTTTACATTTGTATATTAACTATTCCTTCATGCATAAAGTCTTCCTATAATTCCTCATGTTATGCTCTACATAACATTAAATTATACCGCTTCACTGCTCATCTTTTTTTCAGACAATGAATATACTGACCACACTCCAATCTGCAAAGTTTAAAATCACACTGTGTGACTCCTGCCACACAGTACAATCTGCTATAATCTGGCAGAAAACATCTCCTCACACAAGACAGGAATTTCAACATACAGTCAGCCAGAAGAGATCCAAATCTCTTAATCTCCAACCGATTCATTCCAAATTTCATTGCAGTTCTAACTGACATGAATGTGTAGAGACAATTGCGCCCTGGATCCCAGCTCCTCCTACAGCCAGGAAATGAAGATTCAGTTATTATCATAGACTCATAGGATGGCTTGGGTTGGAAAGGACCTTAAAGCTCACCCAGTTCCAACCCCCTGCCCTGGGCAGGGACACCTCCCACCAGACCAGGTTGCTCCAAGACCCCTCCAACCTGGTCTTGAACCCCTCCAGGGATGGGGCAGCCACAACTTCCCTGGGCAACCTGTGCCAGGCTCTCATCACCCTCATTATCTCTTATCATACTTATTACAGAACTGTAAGTGATGCAGGTATTCTGAGAAAAAAATAGACACAATTCTATTTTCTTAATGGTCCATGAAAACTGTTGCACAGTCTTCAGCCTCAGAAGGGATTTCTCCCTATACGAACCATGCAGTTTATTCCAAGAGCTAGTCTGGTGGGCCCCATAATTCTCACGCTCATCTATATTACAGCAGGCATATCCAGCATTTCAAACAAACAAACAAACAAAACCCATAACATTTCTAGCTTAAAAAGCTTACTGACAATCTTGATTTGGAGTAAGAACAAAAAAAAGTTTAGGTCATCAGGTCTCCAGACTTGCTGTCACAGCCCTTAAACATAGGCCAGCAAAAGAGTTGCCACTGTGGGCAAGGAGGGCTTCTAATTGAGAAACGTGTTTATTATGGGAGGTGGATAATGGTCCTGTTCTCCCTCTGTCCTCTGCAGAACAGCTCATCACTTCTGTTACCATGGAGTGTCTAGCAAAGACTATCAGTGCCTTTTGCTCAACAACACATGTGTCTGCATTTGACTCGAGCTCCTCGGCAGCTCACAGGGCTCCTTCCTCCTTCTAACACCCTCTCCTGCACTTGGCAGTAATTCCATACCTGCCCCTCCAAACACATCCTTTGGGTTAGCACAAATGCTGAAACTATATTTTCCTTTTATTTTACTTCTTGTTGTAACTCCACCTTTATGATAAAAGATGAACTAGGTGATAAATAGGTATATCAAAAGGTAATGACAGAATGGGTTGGAGATGTCACTGCACGGTTTGTATCGATGGTCAGTCTGGGGAGTTTCTACACTCCCAAAGCTTCACAAGTTGGCATTTTTTCTTCAAGCTGTCAAGATTACTCCTTTATCAGAGCTACCAGTCTGCACCCAGTGCAGATAAACCTCACTTTTCCAGTAGAAGACTAAAACATTGACATATTAATATAGACTAAATGGTGCTGATGAATCTACTCAATCTTGACGCCAAAGAAGAAGTATACCTATAAAAATAAATAATCAGAAAGCTCCCATGAGCTCCATTGTCTGCTGAAGAGTTCTTAGTACATAGATAAAAAAAATCAAAGCAGGTCCCTAATTAAGCAAACTCCCAACCAGACTACTGCTTTAAAGCCACAAGTCTGAACAAAAGATCTGGGTTTTTTTGTTTTGTTTATTTCCCCCCTCTTGCCTTGGAAAGCATTAGTGATGTATGTCTATAATAAATCACATGCGATGTAAAGATAATGACTCACTTCATTATCTTTAAAGCATGAGAACAGAATACTGAGACAAAAGTCCCTCGGAAATGGTGATATGAGCTGCACTTTGCTCTCTGGTAGCAGTCGCAGCAAGCGAGGAACAATAAACAATTCTGACAAACTGGTGCAGAAAAAGGATCACACAGGGATTGTGTGATTTTGGTGTGAATTTCTGTGTTATACACACCAATTTAACAGTTACAAAAAAGCTCCCTTTAAGGAGCTGGCCTGCAAATTTATCCTAAAGTCTCAAAATTAAACAGAGTCAAGGAACAAACATGCTGGCAAAACAATTTCCGATGACCAGAGAAAAGTAACCTCTTGGGATGTAGTAATCATTTCTGATGATAAATCACAGTGGTTAGTTCAATACCTTCCAACACTGGCACTTCCAGTATGAGTAATAAAACCTGCGGAATCTTCATAACTTGTTACTGTGCCAAACCAGGGAATTCCTAATTTAATTCACCCAGAGCCCTTGCTGCCTACAAGCCACATCCCTGTTTTCCTGATGCAGCCCGAGTCCTTATGGTGGACAGGTCTGGTTTATCTGCTCTATCAGGCAGACTAATAGATAGCCACAGGTGACTGAATCATTTTTTCCTAAAATGTTCAAAAATCCTGACTCCAATCCAGGAAATAAAAGATGTTGATGAAAGCTCAGAAACATAACCGTAATTCTGTATGCACACAGGCTTTATAGCCGCTGCCTGAGACACGGTGCTGCTGGTAAGGCATTCTCTGTCTGGAGTCCTGGAGAATTACTTGCCATAGACTGAAAGCTCAGATTTGTTAGTCCTGATGCACTGCCTTGTACTTCCAGAGTTACCTGAGGAGGGATATTCAGCAGTAAAAATTAAGTTCTGTTAAACTCTCGTGGGACAGAGGAAGCTCCAGGATTGGGTTTCCTTTTCATTATTCCATCACCCAAAATCCACATTTGAATGCCTAAATGAACTGGGTAGGCATGAAGAAAACTGAAGGTAGCGACGACTGGGTCTTTTCAATTAAAGATTAGACACACAGATCGTAAAGATTCTTAATCATTACCATCTTGACTGTTCAATTAGCATAAGCAAATACCATCAATACAGGTTGCCAACTCAAACCTCCCTAGGTCTTAATCCATGGGCCTTTCCTGAGAGTCTGCTGGTGGGATGGGCTGGGCAGTGAGTCCCCACTGACAATGGAGAAATCGCATGGTCCAGCACGCTCCGCTGATGGGATATGATCAAACGGAAGGGCTGAGTGCTTTAAAAAAAGAGAAAGAAATAAAAAAAGCTTTATTTAACAGACCCAGCTTCCATGCACTGAATTTACTGATTATGAAGGCTGACTAATGGAGTTCAAGTTCATGATATAAAATTAAGACCGCAACTGATTGGACGTGGAACTAAGATAAAGTCACACAAACAGGGCAGAAAATGTTGATCAATAAACAAATAGCTGTTGATTTCCAAGTAATTAAGGATTAGTGTTACTTAAAATTGCAAAAGAGCTTCTACCCAGTGTGACAAGCCCAACTCTTACTCAGTACGCTATTAAGTTAACAATTAAATGCTGAATTTTTGTAGGTATTATTTCAATCACAAATAAAGCTGCTCTTCCGCCTGTGTGGACAAGCAGCAGTGACTCAGCCCCATGGGATCCCGTAGCCAATGCTGATCTTTCCTGAAAGAAAAAAACCCCTTCTATTTCTACCTTGCATGTTTTATTGCAGACCTGATTTAAAAAGCAGATAAATGATCTTTTCATATGTCCGTAAATCACAAGCTTACAACCTTATTTCTGCATTCAGAAGTTTTAGTTTGCTGTTAGATTTAAATTAAAGCATGATCCATCCAGTGCTAGTTCATTGCAGTGGGGAAGCTTGGGCCATAGAGATCCAAAACTGAAGGGAGAAGAAATACTAAGGTTCATTAGTTGTAGCTCACAGGCGTTCCCTAAAATGACATTGTTCAATTGCATGAGGAAAACTGACTTAAAAACTTGCTCTAAAACCTTTTATTAGGTCATACACTTTCTGTCCTTACCAAGGAAGACAGAAAACTATCAGAGCATTCCTCCTCCTGCTATATCTCCGTTGCTTGTGCATATAGTATTCTGAAGTCATGGTTCACCTCAACATCCAAATAATAGAGCTTTTCTTTTTAAAAAGTCAATATTTGCAAGGATTTTTGTAATAGTTTATAATGCCACTTGTTTCCATACTTAGTTATTTAACTGCATAGGTGAAGTTATGGTAACAAGGTTATTTTTTCCAACTTCAGAAACTATTAAAATGGAAAGTCACTGGCAATAGCTTACATTTAAATGAAAACATTTTAAAATTCAGTACCAGTATTGCTTTAATGATTACAAGCATTAGTTTCCATTCAGTGAGAAAAGCCTTGAAGACAGAAACAAGAATGAGCATGCCTTGTAGAGAGACTTCAAAAAATACTGAAGAATTTGTACACTCAAAAATTCATAAACTTAGAAGCCATAAGTCTTAAAAACCCCACAGCTTCCCATCCTCACCAGAAGCAGAATTTTGTCATTCAAAAAGAAAGCTGAATCTATATTGTGACCTTAAGTTTATTATCAGATTTAGTTCTTCAAATAAACCAAAGTTTTGAAGTGCAGACGTCTTCAGGACAGCAGGTGAACACTTTTAAAAAAAATAAAGTAATGCATAGGTGAACATCTTGTAACTTCTATCAAAGATACCTTTTTTAGGGATTTTGGCCATTTTATTTTTTTTCTTTTTACACAGCACTGAGTGCTTAACCCATAAAGTAGGGAAAAAATATTCTTTACTGCTATCAGGAATATACTAAAGCATTCTGATTTCACAGGAGAGAGACCTCTACTTTCTTCAGAAGCTTACTGCTCTCAGCCAGCTCAACCCACAGCAGACCTTTCCCACACCATTCTGTACAGGCAGCAGAAGTAACACCGACATCCACTGCTGAACCTGCGCTGAACCACGAGAGGTCACGCTGGAAGGCAGCAGACCATGGTTACAGGACAGCTGAGATGTCCTTGTGCTCCACAAACTCAGCAGGGCTGGGGAGGGGGACAGGAAGGGACTGTTCATTATTGATACTGGGATGTAACGGTGTCATCAGGCCATGCTTGATGTGCCTGAGACTGTTCTGGGGTTTGGGTGGTGAGTGAGTGCTGCCCGTGACCACAATGGCCAATACCCTGAACTTAGATGGGGTACTAGGTTTCCCCCAGCTGGTTTTGACTCCAGTGCTTTTTGGCATCTCTAGGCTGTTCTCGAGAGGGATTTTTGAAAGACAGGGCTTGGGTTGTTGTTACCATGCTGATGATACATTATCCTGATAGCTGTAACACCCAGGGTACTTGGGACTAGATGACTAGAATTTCTGGTTAAACCCTTTAAAAGGCACAAATAACATGGATCTGCATGAGCAGACATCCTTAGACATCCCACTTATTCAGAAAAGTGTTCAGCATGTAAACGTATCCAAATTATAATTTTGGAAACAGGGAAATAAAACCACATCCCAGCTGCCAGACGTACTGGACAGCAGCACGTCAGTCGGCACTCGGATCAGCCTGACAGACAGCCCCTGGAGACAGATCTCACACTTCATTGTGCAATGGATTAAGCTAAAGGATTATCTAAAGCGCTTACCTTGAAAATGCAAAAGCCTACACATTTGGGGATAGAAGCAGATCAAGACTACATGTTGCTTCAGTAGGTATTTGCTGCAGATTGGTATGATGGCACAATTACATCATCCTCTCCAGCTCAGATTCTGGTCTGATCTGATGCTTGAGCTTTCCCCAGACTTTGGTGCTCTGTACAGACTCACACCCCTACAGTACAAGATTCAACAGGGCTTTGATGTTTCAAACTTTTAAACTATTTTAGGTATAGTCATGCCTCCCTCCACAAAGCCCTGGTGAAGGGAATTCTTTTTGTTGATGTAAATGAAGTTTGTGAAGATTGTATGATGAATGTGTATTTTAATGACAATGGGACTTCGCAAAGTCCCTCTTAGAATTTTGAAATACATCCTTAAAGTATGAAGACACGCAAAGTCTGATAACACAGCGATTCTGTAGTGTTTTATTGCTTCCGTGGTGGTGATAAGAGACACTTAAGGCTTGTGTAAGTGCCATAAATGTTCAAGCCAACTAGTTACTTCATAAAACCCGGGAGATTCTTTGGGCATTATGGTCTTCATATTGCCACATTTTCTGTATTTAAGCCCATCAAGAATACATGCTCTGGAAAGTATAAACCTCTGGCAGCGGAGGGAAACCATTCACATCAAAAGCATTAGGAACACAGAGCACTATGTAATTGTTGTTGGTGCAAGTCCAAACAGTCTCAGTGCCAAGTCTGGCAGCAGTATCAATGGAGTTACCACTGCCGATGCACACAAACTTAATTTCTGGCTTCAACAAGGCAGTTACATCACTGTAGACATTTGAACCATACAAGAACAGGTCAGGAAATCTATTTCCACGCATTTGTTTTTGTGGCAATAAATACTTAATCTCAAGACTAACAAGCCACTCTCCAACAACTATTCCTAAGGCACACATCGGCTCTTCCCAACTCCCCACCACTACATCATACGGGGACACCTGAGCAGTCTGTTTTGCCAAATGTTCCAAAATAAAGAAAAACCAGGCACTTTCCCCAAGTCTTTGGGGAAACAAAAAAGGTAATTCAAACGGTGTGTTTACTATGCATTTTACTATTGCCTAACATCATCCAGAAATTTCAAGGACTGGAGGGTGGTGACACAATATGATCTTACTGAGTCAGACAAAGTGTTTTCCACGTGAAGCTGAGACTACAAACCGTGCTCAGTCAGTAACGCTCAGCCCATCCTTCACGCAATGAGGTCTCCCAACCAGGCCAGGACCAGTAAGCAATACGCAGAAATAATGATTTATGCAACTACAGAAAAAAATACTTACTACTTTGCTCCTAAACTCCAGACACATGAGCAAATGAAAGCATGCTACCAGCAGTCACTCCAAGTTATTACGGTTTAAGAGGAATCTGATGTGCCAAAAAGTAAATGTATAATCAGCTTTGCCACAAAATATCCCAAGCACTTCCCAGACATTTGTTTCTCTGTTTAGTCTGAGACATGTAGCAAGATTGAAGATTATAAAAACAGTTACCAAAGCGGCTAGACTTTGCAATAGAGGTGCAATAGAAAATTAACAGCTCACTGGACAAATAGAACTGTGCTACAAATAACCACTACATCAAGTTAAACAATTTACACAGACACCATTCACAACTGGTATAACACCACACACAACCACAGGCTTCCTAAATGATGAGCTTGGAATAAAGATGACTACTGGCAACCAGGAAAGCTTCCATTTTTCTTCCTTCCATTTTTTGACTGGAGGTATTTTACCCACAACAACATGTTAAAGGAGACAATTTCAGAAACTATGCTAATAGATAGTGTGACTCTGCACAACAAATACGGGATTCACACACACACACTTAAAAAGGCTATTAACACATACAGGGAAATCAAAGAAAGGGGATCAGGAAATCAGGTTCAATAACAGCTTATAATAACTGCAAATTTAAATTAGAATAAAACTTATCCATATCTGTCCACAAATGATGGAGAAGAGCAGACTGAGAGGGGATCTCATTGATGCTGAGCAATATCTAAAGGGCAGGTACCCAGAGGATGGGGCCAGACTCTTCTCAGTGGTGCCCGGGGACAGGACAAGGGGCAACGGGCACAAACTGGAGCATGGGAAATTCCATCTCAACATAAGGAAAAACTTCTTTTCTGTGAGGGTGGCAGAGCCCTGGAAGAGGCTGCCCAAAGAGGTTGTGGAGTCTCCATCTCTGGAGACATTCAAACCCGCCTGGACACGCTCCTGTGGGACCTGCTCTGTGTGACCCTGCTCTGGCAAGGGGTTGGGGAGATGGTCTCCAGAGGTCCCTTCCAAGCCCTGCCAGTCTGTGACTCTGTATTAAGTGTGGCTGATCTAATTAGAGAACCTTGGTGCATCGAAACCGGAACCAACACATTCGCCAGCCAATACACCCACTTGTGATGGCAGCAGCTCCCTCCTCTCCAAAGCTCAAAACAGCAATGCCCACACTGACCTGAGAAAGGCCAGAAACGTTCTCCTGCAATTCACTGAAAAATTAAATGGGGGTGATCTTCCTGCAGTGCAAGGAAGAGGCAAACACGCTCCAGGTGACAAAATTCACCTCATAAGTGAAACGCCCATCCGGACGGAACAAAAGGAACAGTTACAGATAACCACAAGGCAGGTAACTCCCATGGGTGGAAATATCATATCCGGCTTCATCCTTCTGACAACCACCAGGAGAAGGCACTTCCAAAAAGGACATATCACTTCAAACTAGTGGATATTATTAGAGCAGATCTCTAGTGAGGAAATTATCTTCGGGTGATACCTAAGGCAGATTTTATGTAGTGGTTAAACTGTAGAGAATCTTCTTTTAGAGAAGAAATGTAGCTATTTTAGTAACCATCCCAACTGGTTTCAAGGACAAGTAAGATAAGAAAGGATGTACGCGGCTCTGAGAACATGGTGACCTAAGACAGGGATGCAATAAATATGGACATTGTCTGACAAACAGGTGATAGCAGAGAGATTATTAGTTTTAATGAGCAATCAAGCAGTTAAAATGTTTTGCCAACATGAAAAGTGAGCCAAAGGACAGGTGAAGAAGATGAGGATTGAGGAAGAAATGACCCTCACTCAAAATGAGGACCACCAGAAGGCACAACTACACATGCCCAAAAGCTTACTATAATATCTAAATTAATTCTCAGAAATGTAATGAATATGCTAATGTCTTCTTCAAATTACATTGACTATGTATACCTGTTGTGTATAAACTTTGACAGCAGAATTCAGCGTGCACAATAGGAGGAGCTATCCCCTGTGGACGCGGTGCCACAATAAAGAATGCCTGCTTTCTAAACTTTAAATTGAGTCTCAGAAAAGTTTTATCTGCCAGTTTGCTATAACAAGTACAACGATGAAGCACCAAGGACTGAATAGCAAGAGGAGTGAGGAGAGGTTAAGGAAACCCAAAACCAGGGAATGTTATCCTGAAGGATGCTGATGGGGGAGCAACACAGGAGCCCTCAAGCCCAGCTAATGAGATGGTGGCATAGAGCCACAAGATGAGCAAATGGGTGTATTAGGTAAGCAAAGGAACATCAGGGTATTTGTTGAAGGAGGCAAAGGGGAGTCAGGAGACAATGGAAGCCCAGGGGCCGAGACCCCGAGGAGAGAAAGCCACAGGGCAAGGACGAGGAGGGTGGTTTTTCAACAGCAAGGAGCCATTGGAGAGGAGCACGAGACCCTCAAGGAGAGAAAGAAATACGGACACCAACAGAAAGCTGTATAGGAGCCAGGACACCTTCCAGGAGGGAAGAGACCCAGGGAGCGTGAGCTCCCCAGGCCACTCCTGAAGGAAAGAGGCCCTACGGCAGACAGCAGCGACCGCCTNGGCGGCGCTGGCGGCCATTTTGTGCCAGGATCAGGGAGGCGGGGGAGGTGCGGGGTGGTCCGTGCTCTGAGAGACCCCCGGGAGACCGTAACCGGTGTTAGGATTTGAGGGGCCTACAACAACTTATTGGCGTTTAGACAATTATTCTCTCCCCCGATGACCCCCCTCCCCAGCCGGGAAGGGGAATCAGGGAAAAAAGGAAACCTCAGGGTTGAAATATAAACAGATTTAATAGAATAAGACTGAAAAATGAACATTGATATACTAGAGAGGCAATATGGATCCCAATACCAACACAAGGACTATACTCAGCCAGTTCTATCAGCCGTGCGCTCCCTGAAGGGATGGCCAATGTGAGACCCTGCGAGCGCCGTGGATTCGGGAGGAGGGAAGAGCTCAGGGCTCCAGCAGCGGCACAAGGAGTTCTCTGGACCATCACTGTCAAGGGAGAGAGAGAGAGAACTCCTCAGCGAACTTTCTAATTTATATTGAATGTGACGTTCATGGTACGAAATACTCCTGTTGGCAGCTTGGGTCAAGGGCCCAGGTCTCGCTCCTCCACATCCCCGCACCTGGGGAGCTGGAAAACATTGAGACCTTGAAACCTGCACCCCAGAGCTGGCAGTAAAGAGAATATTTTCACAAATTCAGACCCTAGAGTCTTCTAAAAGTGCAGTTTTTCCAAACATGAGAAGAGACCTTACTGAAAAGTAAAATTACTGAAAGATAAATCAATCCTGTGTCACTCAAACTAGGACACCCTGTGTTTATGAAAGTAGTGGTTTTTGATAACAACAGGAACAACATAAAAATATGGACATTGATTAACAGAGCCGTGGTCCGGAGGCTCGCAGAAGTGCCTGTCGGAGCTGGTGGCTGGCAGTGGGGGCAGGCATGGGCCGAGGCACAGGGACCTGGCCATGCTGTGGCTGCCTGGCACCGGGGCAGCATGACCAGCGTGGACCAGCCCAGAGCTGCCCTGGTCCCACTGGAAACCTCTGTTTGCCCATGGCTTGTGCTTTTCAATGGGTGAAAAACTGGCTGGAGGCTGGGCCCAGGTTGTGGTGGTGAATGGAGTTCAGTCCAGTTGGCGGCTGGTCACAGGCTCCCCAGGGCTCAGTATATTGGGGCCAGTTCTGTTTAATACCTTTATCAACAACCTGGACGAGGGGATCGAAGGCACCCGCGGTCAGCTCACAGATGACACCAAGTTTGGCTGGATGTTGATCTGCTGGAGGCTAAGAAGGTTCTACAGAGGGATCTAGACAGGCTGGATGGATGGGCTGAGGACAACAGTGTGAGGTTCAACATGGCCAAGTGCAGGGTCCTGCCCTTGGGTCACACAGACTCCATGGATGCTCCGGGCTGGGGGCAGAGTGGCTGGAGCTGCCTGCCAGAAAAGGACCTGGGGGAGTTGGTCAACTGTCGGCTGAATACGAGCCAGCAGTGTGCCCAGGTGGCCAAGAAGGCCAACAGCATCCTGGCCTGTGTCAGCTATAGTGTGGCCAGCAGGACTGGGGCAGCGACTGTCCTCCTGTACTGAGCACTGGTGAGGCCCGACTTTGAGGGCTGTGTCCAGTTTTGGGCCCCTCACGACAGGAGGGACATGGAGGGGCTGGAGCGTGTCCAGAGAAGGGCAACGGAGCTGCTGAGGGGTCTGGAGCACAAGTCTTGTGAGGAGAGGCTGGGGGAGCTGGGGGTGTTCAGCCTGGAGAAAAGGAGGCTGAGGGGAGCCCTTTTCGCTCTCTCCAACTCCCTGAAAGGAGGGTGTAGCCAGGGGGGGTTGTTCTCTTCTCCCAATGAATGGCATATGGGACAAGAGGAAATGGCCTCAAGTTGCACAAGGGGAGGTTTAGGATGGATATTACGAACAATTTCTTCACCAAAAGGGTTGTGAAGCCTTGGAATGGGCTGCCCCGGGCAGTAGTGGAGTCACCATCCCTGGAGGTATTCAAAAGCCAGGCAGACGTGGTGCTGAGGGACATGGGTCAGTGGTGGTTTGAGCAGAGTTGGGTTGATGGTTGGACTCAATCTGGAAGGTCCCTTCCAACCTTAGCCACGATTCCATGATTCTGACAATTTCCCTCCCTTTGTAACCTGGTGTTTCTAGCTGATTCACGGCTGGTTATAATCATTTGTTCTTGTGGCAACGACTGTATTAATTCACTTCACACCGTTCATTTTCCTGCCTTGTACAATCCATGTTGACAAATGGCTCCCAGCACTACCCTGTTTGCAGTGAGCTTTTCTCATGTTTCCACGTAAGGAATACATGACTCGACACACCTGTGAAGAGCCTGGTGCCGTTTCTGTTGCATCTTTGAAAGATGGTTTCACAGGGAGACCTGTCCTCACGTTTCTAAAATTCCATGTTACCATGAGACCTTCAGACTGATGTGTTTTCATATTGAACTGAAACACTGCAACAAACAATGAATATATTTCAGCAAAATGGGATCGTTCCTCTAAAAGCTGACATACAGTTTAATAGGATAATACCTTCTAATTACCATCACAGTTTTAAATAACATAGTGTTTATGGTGATCAATGAAATTACGAGATTGCAAATGTGCCATTATAAGATAAAGGCATCAAAGCTCTGCACGGCGTTGTCTTGTGCCCATGGCCTCAATTTTTGGAGATCTGAGACCCATTTTAGGAGCAAGAATGGGATTGCTTAATTAAAACCTGAATGATACAAGGCAAATGCAAAATAAGCAGTAACAGGAAGCTGCCATTGATGTGAATGACAAAATGATGATATTGTGGCTGGCATACATAGCAGCATGAGCAAATAACAGATGCACAAACATCTTTAATGTTTTATGAGGCCTTGAAGGATATTTCCAGACCTGTCAGGCTTGGAGTTTACATGTGAGGATTCCCCATCTGGCACCGAGAGCTATGATAAAGAAGAAAAGAAAATTGCAACGTCTTTAACATCTCTCTTAATCATTAACGTCCTTGATGGACTCTTCATTTAATGATGCTGACCACTATGTTTTCTTTGATAATGTGCCCTTCGGACTATGGCAGCGGCTGGGCTATTCCTGTTGTAATGTGCACAGGATTCGGAGCCCAGTATGGCCCAGTGTAACAGGGCCCCCTGAAGGGGTTTCAGAAGTGGGTTTCTGGGCAGATAAACCAGATACCACCAGTGCAACAACGTTGGGAATTTGCTACCCAAGGCCTTGCCATGTCAAGATAGGTAGAGGAAAGATATTTGTGTGGTTTAACATGAGTTCCACTGTCACTGTTACCAGTGCAGAGTATTTCCACACATGTGTGTGCAAGGAAATGGCACAGAACGCACACTCCTCTATACGTTTTTGCTACTACATTGCAATCTCTCATTACAAGTGAGATCTCACCTGTCCTTCAGGTGAGATCTCACTTTTCTTCTGGTCTAGAGAAAGGTAAGTTAATTTGGTTTTCAGTTATGTTACTCAACTAACTAAAACTCAAATTATGAGTTGTCTGTGAATGAAAAATTAACTTGTACATTTTATTGGAGGAATATTCTGAATTTTTGGCCAAAGTTGAGCACTTGACAGGGATACAGGATTCACAGTTTACAAGGATGTTACACACTAAATGTACTGCTCTGTACCATGGGTATTGCTGCAGAATACTGTGTGAATGACAAAAAGACATTTGTTTCCTGCAAAATAGTGGAAATTTACAGTCACGGTCTGCTCCTGTGCAGTGGAAGTCGGTTCAGATACAAAGGGATGGCCTTGGCTACCAAAAAATGGCTGGCAATGCACAGAGGGAAAACTCTTGACCAGCAGGTCCCTTGAGGTCATTGCTGGAGGACTTGGAGCATGGAAGGGCTTCTCCTGCAGATCCTCGCTGGTGCCTCGTTTACACAGGAACAATTTCAGCTCTTCAACAGTTACCGCTCGGGCAGGGTCCTGTTTGCCTGCGCTACGGCCGGTGCCCAACACCTCAGGGAGAGAAGGTAACGGGAAGGCACCGACTCAGCCCGGGCCCATCCTGCCACATCTTCTGCTCCGGTCTCGCTTCTGCCACAGGAAAAGGCTTTTATTTCTCCTCCTGCGGGAGCGGCGGGGCAGGACCCGCGCAGGGGCAGCCATGGAGGCCCACCTCCTCCTCCCAGAGCCCTCCCGCTGCTTCAGCAGGCCCCAGCGGCGCAGGCCGAGACCGGGGGACGCCGGCTCCGCTCCTGGCCGTTCCGTCCCGGCGGGGATCACCCGGCTCAGGCCGTCCGCCACCTCCCGCCGGCCTCTCCGGGAACCCCGCAGGCCCGCTGACGGCGAGGGCGGTGCAGGCCCCCTGCTCTCCCACAGAGGCCGCCTGCAGCCCCGGCAGAGGGGCCGGAGCACACCCCCCGCGCTGCCCCGCCGGCCGAGGGCCCGCAGGC
>VXAK01023258.1:41085-98545 GCA_013399435.1 Arenaria interpres
GGCCGGAGGGGGAGCTCGGGCCCGGGGCGGCAGAGCGGCGAGCGGGGCTGCGGCCTGCGGGTCGGAGGCGGGCTTGCGGCCTTCGCGGCGGTGAGGGCCTGCGAGAGGCGGATGGGGTGAGGGCGGCGGAGGAGGGCCTGAGGCCTTCGCGCTCCTGGGCGAGAAGGCCCTGGGTCGTGCTGGCTGGGACTGGCGCGAGGGGGGCCGGCCCCGGGTGGCGGAGGCGCTGCCCGGGTCCGTGCCTTATCTTGGAGCCTTTCATCTCGTGGTTAGTGCTGTTGCCTTTCGTATTTTTTGGCCTATGTCTGCATGGACACGGCTTTTAAATCTCCCACCTTCGTTAAGACTGGCGCATCTTTATTGACTGGCAGTGTCTGAGGGTGGGCTTCCTAATGAGGACAATGCGTGTTAGTGCTGATTTGGGCCGGCAAGGAACAGGGTAAAGCAATGCCGCGCTGAGTACGTTTGGCCGGAAGAAATCCTGCCTAAAGTAGCAGTCCACTATTGTTAGTACTCGTGGGTGGCTTTTCAAAGTAGAGCGTTTACCATTTTTTAGTGATTGGAAGAGGCAAGAATGTGTAAGGGGGCATTCAGTGGGAGGGCATGGGTGAAAGGAACGTGTGTGGAGGTAGCTTGGAGAAAGAGCCGCTGAGCTCTGCTGGAATAGTTGTGTGGAAGTGTGTGCTGGCGACCGTATTCTGTAATGCTGGCTAGCGGAGTAGCATTATCTGTTGGGTAGAGGCTTATATCTGAGACTTACTGAGAAAAGAAGCATGTTTTGTTGCATGAAGGACTTGTGCTGGAATCCTGTGGACCACTTAATAGGGCATCTGTGGAAAATAAAGGAGGAAAGAAATGGGCAGGGTAGGGATTCATTCCCTTTATTAATGTTTGTTGTTGATGTTTGATTACTTTTTGTGGTCTTTGTATTTCTATTCCTTTTTCTTTTTCCTTTTATATCCTGCACGTGTATGTTTTTCTGCTCATATCACTCAGCCCTTACCTCTTTACCAGCCTGCTGTTCCCCAGCAGGGAAACTCATGTTTTAACCACTTTTCTTTCTAGATCTGCATGAATGGAGTTCTCTGACTTGTGTATCCCTTTAAAACTGGGGCGATGCTTAGATTCCATAGGCTTTATTGAGACTATATGGTTGATATGATTTCTTAGATCGACTTTTGGATTATGTCTGTCTTGTATGATAGATAATAAACTCTAGATTCTTGAGCCTGTAAGTCTGTGCAGCATGATACATTACTCTGGGACTGTCCTAGTTTTTGTTCTGCAGCAGTGTAACAGTATTTGTATAATGATGCTAATGAGCCTGTGGTTTCATGATTCAAAGACTTCTGCAGTCCTGAGTTATAGAACGCTTGCAGTAGGCTCTCCCTTAGCTTGATTAGAATATGAGCGGGAACATCTTAAGCTAATATGGTTGTTAAATTTATTGTATAGTGAGTTTATAGCTTTAGTTATTTAGCCCTGATGTGGGTAGTTCTGCAGCACCAGGTAAAAGTGGCTCCTCTGCTTTCCTCTCTGAGTTGTGTTATGCTGTGCCAGGTTTGTGGGAACAACAGTAGTAGTAAGTGTGGTCTAAATGGAAATGTGAATATTGTGTCTAACGTTTTTCTCAACTTAATTGTCTGTTGAACGTGGCCAGTGCCTAGCACTGACGCTAGCTTACCATGAAATGTGCTCTGTGCTCCTAGTTAAAGCATTCTGTTTTCTGTTTGCTGGTTCTTGCATGTTCTGTCACTTTTATTCTTGCTTAAAAATCCCCTCCCTGTCTTAACCTGTCAGAGACATGTCATTTTGCTTTCAGAGTCTGCTTCTTTAAGCTGTTGTGCCAGCCTGCTTTCTTTCCTGAAGTTTTGGTCTCTGTCTTGTTTTCGCTTATTTGTTACGAGCCCTCCATGAATTGGTGACAGGAAAACGTTCCTAGGTGTTGTGATGACCATGTGTCTTGCGGATATCCTATCTGTGAAGGTGGCAGACTTTCAGTTACAGAAAACTCAAGGTTGTTGTATTTGCAGACTTCAAAAAGATGCTTAGAGAAACTGTTCTTTTTGGACCTCTGGGTACTTCAGAAAAAGCATTGAAGGCAGCTGCAGGAGATTCCCGCCAATTTAAACATTTAGGAAGAGAGACCTAGTTCAGAAAATGTGAGGGGTTACATTTTGCCTTCTACTGGAGATTGATCAGGGCACATCTCCTTTTTGATGTGCAGTTCTCTGATCTAGGTACCTGTAAGCTTCAAACTGCTGGCCTAAATGATCCATTTGATTATACAACCTTGTTATATGTAGGTGATGTATGCAAAAATAGATTTTAAGCTGCTTTTTTGGGTTTTTTTTGGGGGGGAGGGGTGCGCTAAGACGTTCTTCATGTGCATGGGTTTGCTGCTTTTTATTTTATTTTTAAATATTAGTAGCAGCGGCATAGTATAAAGTATGATTTCTTTCCTCTCACCCAATGCTTCCATGCCCTCCTTGTAGGAGTGAAGTAGCAAGTCCTGGTGTCTCATCAGGCCTTCAGAGATGGATTTCCAGCTCCTTGTTTTGTGCTGGTGAATGAGTTGGATGCCATCGCCGCCTCCTGTTACTTCCCTCGCCTTTCTGTCCCAGGGAAGTGAAAGTACCAGCTGCTAATCCAAGGATGGATCAATGCGTGGGGCAGCTGTTGTCAAAACGTGTCTGGAATCTGCAGTTCTTATGTCCACTTCTTCTCACCTACCGCAAGTGTCCTGTGCGTAGGAAAGGAGTTGTTCCCTCACAGCACAGTTCTTTGTCTCCAGATGTCTTTTTTTGTAGGTGAAAGAATTGCCAGAGGCCATTGCTGCACAGTCTGCGCTGTCTAGAGCAAGGAAGATAATAACTTCGTTCTTCTTTTTATATCTGTTTATTGTAAACCTGTCCTTTTTAACATACCAGTGCAGGAGGTGAGATAGTCCCAGCTGCAAAAAGCTGTCCACCTGCCTCTTCGCTGTGTAAGAACTCTGTTATATTAACTGTCAGCATCTTTGACCCAGGGACAAGACGACTGGGGAAGGTGTTGACGTGAAGCTCTGAGCAGAGCTCTGTAGCCTCCTCTCTCTGTCAAGGCTATTAACCTTGAAAGGTGGGGAAACCTACAATCCAGCTGCAGATGTTTAGTACCTGAACTGCATAGTTTCCAGTTGGCCTTTGTTCATACCTGTCAAGTGGAGATGATGTTGGGAGGCCCTGATTCTCCCCTTTGCGTTGAAGCAGCAGTGGGTGGGAATTATGGCCAGTCTGCATCTGACTTCTGACAGCATCCTAACTATGATGAATTTTATTCCTGGGAGTTGAGTATAGTTCATCAGACTGGTAAAATGAGGTCATTCCTCTGAAGAATGCAGCTTATTTTTTGACCTCGGATACTTCTGTCTCTGAACAGCGATAGAAGCATTGACACAAACACTTACCTTGATGATATATCACTAATACGTTGTACTAGAAATCATCGATTTAGCATATGGAAATAAAGTTTGTTGAAATGCAGTAATAGATTTTAGTAATAACCACTTCTGGTGCAGAGATATTTTTATTGTCAGAACTAGCAAAATTGTTGGAATTTTCAATTTAGTCAAGCTAAGTAGCAAAAAAGGCAGTGTCTTCATTCCAGGTTCACAAAGGGGGAGAAACCTCAATAAAAAGCTGAGATCTATTAATTCTGAAAAATCTGAAAGACTGGCAAGCAGAAAGGATCTATTTGGTCACCGGGTTTACAAGCAGACTTAAACATTAGTGTGGAAGGAACATAATTAAAATTTTAGCAAGTTATGTAGCTTAACACTTAGAGTTTCAATATAAAAGAATCTCCCTGTCTGAAGACAAACTTTTTTTTTAGGTGACTTTCCTTAGCCTGTTTCAGTATACTGAGTTGGCCTCGTTCTTTGGGAGGGGGGATAGTACAGAGGCCAAACAAATCAAATTGAATATTGAATTTAAATTTCTCCTGTTTGCTGATTTAAAATATTGTGGCTGTGGGGGGAGAGGAATTCAGATGAGACAGCGGGAAAGAATACTGACCGTACTGATCACCGTGGGACAATGAAAACAGAAATAGGGTACCAGTACAGTTGGGGGGGACTTTTCACATGTACCAGACATCATGCTTCAAAGTTCAGGAAGATGCCTCTTCCAACGGAACAGAAGATTCATGCTCATGAAGTACAGTAGCTGCCAGTCAGCATCAGCAAGCCTAGCAAGTGAGAAGAGGTGAGATCGAGATTCTTCCTTCGTGGTCACAGACTTGCTTTCTGGAAACAGCACCAGGCATCTCTCAAACATCAGCATGCTACTTGGGATGTTAATTATTTTTATTCATAAGGAGAATTTAAGCATCATCACCTGCCTTTGCAGGTATACATTGAAATAATCTGTTGAAAGAGCACGTAGCTCAGGTCTGAGATGAGCTTTCGCAGTGCATGACCTGTACTGTGCATGTACACGCCAGGGTAACCTTTTTTTGTTAAACTTCACAGATTTTCCCGTCATATGCTGTATGAATGTTATTCTTGAATTGAACAGAGAATCTGTGGGTTTTGTGATTTCTCCTTTCCCCGCTCCCCCCAACTGATTTTTGGTGTTTGGTCAAGATTAAAATCCTCTACAATTTGAAGTAATATTGTATTAATGCAGTGTGGGTCTAGTGGCAATGGTTTTTGCGCTGTGTAGTCCTTGACCTGCAGTCTGTATGGATGCTCATGGAGAGGTCTGTGCTCTTGGGGTGCAATGTGGGGAGCTGCTGGGGACATAAAGAAGTTTGTGTAAAGAATAAAAGGGGTTTTCTTGGAGATCATGGGGAAGGCATCTGTGGCATACGTGAAGCAGGGGGGTCTGGATTAAGAAATAGGTGTATTCTGGCAGTGGAGCTTTGGCAAACTTCTTTCTGGGAGGCACGTAGGCCTAGTGGAGGTTTTTCTGCTGGTGTGGCTTCTGAAGTGAAACACATTCTGTTCCTTACAGTGATTTCTGAGAAGAAAACATGAGTGGGTTTTTCCCCAGTCTCTGTCCCTTCTATGTCTTGATTAAACTTTTGCTTCTCAATCCTGTCTTGACAGCTGGCTGCAAAGCAAGTTTTTATGCGGCAATTCAGTGTCGGATCGTTCTTGAAAACTGTTTTCTTGGAACAGCCAAAACTAGTAGAGGCTCCCTGCAGGCTCTTCGGCGTGTGTGGCATTGCTTCTGACCTGTGGTCAAATCTAGACATCTTGGCGACTCTGCATCTGCCTGTTGCAGCTGTGTGGATTGGTTTGGCACTTGCCTTGATGCAGTAGTGTCCTTTCTGTTCTATTTCAGGTGTGATCTCCAGGGAAGACTGCTCAGCAGCTTCAAAATGGAGTGGTAGAGCAGTGTCCAAGACAGATAGCCAGACTTCTTGTTTGAGTCAGCCATGGCTTGCAGGGGAGGCATGTCATCAAATACCATCCATGTGCAGAAGAAACAGGAGGAGGTCTCTTTGTATAGCCCTGAAGTTCTGCTTGAAGCACACCACCAAGGTTGTTGAGGTCAGCCAGTGTATTTAAGAATAAACCCTTGAGACTGAAGTCCGAGGTGATGAGGACAGCTCACTGGCAGAACTCTGCCAGCATCACTTCTTTCAGTGCAGGATCCCTGCTCGTTCCCCAGTATTAACACCAATAAGGAGACCTCATCAATTTAGGCACTCTGTGGGATGCTGCCTCCTGCGGTGCTTCCTGCACAGCATCTCCTGGGTGGTGCTAATTTGCACTTCATTGCAAGGACTGGCTGAGGTGTTGGTTCTGGGTCGATACCCTGTGTCAGCAGCCTCAGTTCTCTGTGGTTTGAGAACCACACTCACTGTGGCCCATTCCCTGTGTTCCAGGGAAGGTCCCACAAGCTCCGTGCCGCAATACTTCAACACGTTCATCTGTCTCTCTCTGGCCACGTGGCAGACACTGCTGTAGTCTGCGTGTTTCTGGTGTCAGAGACAAGAAATAGGTCTGAGGTGGCTCTGACCTCCCAGTGTTCAGCATGTTAGTCCTCCCTCTGCACCCGCGGTGCTGCGTGGCCTTGGCTGTCTGCAGAAGTGTATTGCAGGAACGGGGACAGGTCAGTGCTGGAGTGATAGGGCCTGCTGCCTGGATTTTAATGAAGGTGCTAATTGCTGGCATGAAGGAGCGCAGAGCTCCTTGCTCCTGGAATAATTTTCTGTTTTAAGTTCTGTAGTAGCTAAAATCCTCACATTATTGTCATGTGTTTAGGTGTCTACATTGGAGTCTGTGATCCCAGTAGTGGTCTAGTGCCTTGGCAGACTTGTGAACAAGGGGAAGGTGCGTGAAGCCTCTTGCCTGATCTTGAAGACAGACAGTTATCTTTCTTGCCAGCATTCCCATTTCAGATTATCTCCTCAGATTGGTGCAGGTCTTCCTTCTTAGCAGACGTCTCCCAGTGAAACACTTACTAACACTCCATCCTAGAATTCTGGGTGGTGATACTGAGCGTTATTTGGAAAAAGAATTTTATTGGTCTGTTGTCAGAACTCTTTGTGTCATTTTTCTTTTAAACCTTCTGGGATCTCGTGCACCTTTGTTAGAAGGGGATTGTCGTAGTCAGTGCACTGTTCCTGAAAAAAAAAAAAAATAGCTTGGAGAGCTTTTTAAGTGCAGTCCTGAGAGTGCTGTCCTGGGGAATGCCAGTCTCTGAAGCAGATAGTGACGGGCGGTGTGAATTTGAGCACTCCCAGAGTTAATGGACGATTCAGGTGCCGTATGTACGGTTCTACTTGGTTGCTCTGTGCATCCTTAGCATCCGAAGTTTGAGGGCATCTTACACATGAAAGAAAAAGAAAGCTGCCTTTTAAAACAAGCTGTTGCAGGGTTTGGTTATTTAAAAAAATAAAAAAAATCTCATTTTAGGAACTGCAATGGAACTTAGTCTTAAAATTTCCTTTTTTTGGAGGGCATAGAATTGAAGGCTTTTTTTTTTTTGGAAAGGCTGCAGAGTTCCCTGGTCATTGCAGCTGGCCTTTCCAAAAGGAGCTGTCAGGGCTTTTTCCATCCTTGACCTGTCTGCTGAGAATATGAGTGTTTTCAGCCTTCTGATTTATGTCGATGTGGGTTGACAAACATCAGTTAACTAACTTAGATCTCTAACTTCATTTCTAGGCCTGGTTCTAAAGTCTGGAATATTTACTGATACATTTTAATTCCTTTGATAAAAGAAAGATCAGGAGATCCCCTCGACATATTTCAGTGAGAGCAGAATAAGCTTGTTTTCTTATGGAGCATTTCTCATTTCATCCATACCGACCATTTTATGGCCTGTTCTTTTAGGAATTCTTTTTAGTACGCAAAGGTTAACAATTCTCCAGGGGCTGTTTCTATTCTCACTGGCACGAGAACTGTTCACCACCAGTGGAGGAAGTGGTTTCCCACTAATTTCCAGGACGGCCAGAAAGTGTTAGTCTTGCAGTGGATTGTGCAAGTGCTTGGGGAAAGATTAGGAAGAAAGAAGCATGTTCTTTATCACCACTCTGCTTTTCCTCTTCTATGCCTTTATTGCTTTTGTGGGTGTTTTTCCTGGTATCCCATGAAAACCTTTGCCAGATGTTTATGGAAGTGCTTTCTATATTTTTTTTCCTAATATCTGAAGAAAAGCAGATGGAAGGCTTCCTTCACAGTTCTAATTGCTTCTGAATTGGCAATGCCCTGGGCACTCCTTGCTTATCACGGGGAGATAGAGATGGTGAGTGTTGCAGACAGTGAGATTAGAGGCTGTGGTAAAATGATTTCAAGTAGATAGCCACTTGCCAAACTCCTGTCAATTTCGCTTAATGCCAGATATAAGTCTGGGAACTTGCCATCGTGGTGTGCTGGGGAGTTCTTTGGGCTTGGTACCTAGCTGTGGTGCCTTCTTTTTAGGCAGCAGGCAGCTTTTTAGACCTTGGAGGATAAGGAAAATAGATTATTATTTATTTTTTTAATTAAAAAAAAATTTTGGAAAGCATTAAAATATACAGCAACTTCTTAAACTTGGCAGGAGGATAATATCGGCAGCGGGAAGGATTTGTATCGTATCTTGGGCAAATTTGGTTAAAGTGAAAGAAGCTTGAATTTTTGTCTTGTAAAGCTGGAAAAATCTCAATGGTTCTTCCTTTGCTTACTAAATATTCTAATTGTACTGTACAACTTCCATGCTTATCAACATATTGGTGTGTTGTAGGGCTTGAATGTAAGTTGCCTTACAGTTCCAAAATTGTTTTAACAGAAATCATCTGGTTTTGGAGCTCCACTGTGAACAAGGAAGGTTCAGCTCTTTGAGTCTCATTTAGCAGGACAGGAAACTTCTGAGGCTGCGCTCAGGCAGTTCTGACAGAGCTGGAAGGGAACATAGATTTAATGCCATAATTTCTCAGTAAAGCTGAGACAACCTGACAACTTAAAGTCACCCGATAGGGGGGAGTCTCTTCCCCTGTGGTTTCCCCCCTTGCTCTCCTCTCCTCCGGCATTAGTGCCGGTGCTTATCATGCTGCAAGGGAAGCAGATAAAAACTGCTGACACAAGAAAAAGTGCTTCTCTCCTGGTGTAGTTTTCCATGGTTTTCATGGCACGAACTGGTTACCTCCTGGGCAGGAGGGTGCTGGGGCCTGCTCGTGGTGACACTGGAAAGGCAGCCACGGGGGTGGATGGCTGGTTGGGGAAAGAGGGTTTGTGAAACCTCTCCTTCTCTAAGCTGCCAGCTGTTAGTGCTTCAACACATGTTTAAAAAAAAAAAGGGATTCAGTTTATACTGTTCTAAATCTCAAATTAACATAAATCTGGTCATGGTTTATTCTAAAATTATATCTTCTATTATCGCCATTTAAAAAATCTGACCTTCACAAGAGCAAAGTATGAAGTAAATGCCAAATGTGACTTAACTACTGGTGAGGGGAGGAAAAGTCCCTTCCTGCAGGCAGCATTCCCTTTCTAGACGTAGGATTTCTAGTTTCTGTTCCTGACTTTTTCTGTTATTCAGCTCCTGGTTGTCAGCAGCAATGCGGTCCCTGGAGAGACTCAGCCTTTGGGAGATCCTGACAAATCAAGCCGTGTACCATTGCTGCTCGGGCCCCTGGCGTCATGGGCAGCACGGTCTGTAGTTTGATAAAAATCTGGAAGCTGATGCTACATCGTTGTCTTGTGTTAATGGTTCTAACTCAAAATGACTTTATTTGAGAAGGTTTTGTGGTTATATGACTGCTTCTGACCCATCTTATTGCAAACATAAGTTGGCAAACGCTGCTAGTACTACCTGTGTGGAGCTCAGTGCTTGCTGGTGGCACAGGGATGAGCGAGAAGCATTTGCATCTTCTGAACACCTGACTTGGTGTTTTGCTGGTGCCCGAGAAGCAATAATACCTTAAACTGTTCTAATTCAGCTCAGATTGATTATCCCCTTGAGCAAGATTAGCACTGTACTAGTGACCCCTGCTTCAGTTCTAAAGCAAACTGCAACTAGAGGAATTTTAATAGTAGTTGCTTACTTACAGCATCTTATATTATTCTTTAGGCCAAAGGAGTGTATTGGGCAAAAGTTCTATTAAACACAAAGCTCTTCTTTGAGCCTGGGGTAATTAATTCTTCTGTGGTGGCACTGAGGGGTTCGATGAGAAGCAGATTTCGAGTTGAACTTGGAAGGTTTACACTGAACTTTCAGAAGGGAGTTAAAATTGCAATTCTGCCCTAATTTCATCCAAAAAGAAGAGTTGGTGGAGTCTGATTTGGAAACATGTTCATACTTAAACATGAGTGCCACTTTATGATGTCAGTTGACATATCTGTGCTGCTCACAGGCCAAAGAGTTGGGATTCTGTGGTAAAATAGCGATGAGTTAAGAGCAGGAGTGTTGAACTGAGCATCAGGAGGTGATGAATTCACTTCAGGGGTTTTGCAGCTTTTATGTTAAATCTGTGTGCTTCACAGCTGGTTTTAAAAGCTGTTAAACAAAACTCTGTATTTTGAAGCTAGAGATGTTTGGTGCTCCGGGACGAAGAGGATGAGCAAATCTGCAGCCTCAAACTTGAGAAGCAGAGCCTGGAACCAGACGAGATACTGGCTTCCTGGTGGTGGTTGTTCCCAGAAAGAACACGCCAGTCCCGGGTTCCTGAATCTGCCAGACCTCATTTTTCTCCTGTTGCAGGAATAGGGTTTAGGTATCCTGATTGTGATAATTTCAAAGGAGTTGTAAAAGCGCTGTAAAATTTATTCTTCTGGTAGGCTGTGAAGGAAGAGCAGCTTGGGCCTGGTGTGAGTTCAGTTGTAGATGTGCTCTGAGGCAGGAGCCAGGAGAATATCTTCCTGTGATGGGATTTCTGGATGTTTTCTCAAGGCTTTCTTTAAAAAGGTGCAAAAATAGAAACTCAATCAAATACTCAATGTGCACCGAAGTTAGTGCCCCAGTACAGATTCCTCTGTTTTGTATATGCCATTAAACAGACACCCAAAGGCAACAATTTAATAATAACACGGCCTTAAGATGCAGGATAAGTGATGTGTGAAGGAGAAAATATTTAGAAAATAAATAGTCCCCAGTTGAAATCCTGAACTGGGTCTGGTAGGTCTGGCTGCTGCTCCTCTTTCTGTCTTTTAAGAGTTCTGGGTATAAGGTTGGGATTAAGGTTGAAGTGGCAGTTTTGATTTTGGCTTGTGAAGTGCATGGACGTAGGGAACTTGATTTTTTTAACTCTATAGTTGTGGATGCTTTGGTGTTCGCAGGAATGTGCACAAAATCTGTCTTGATGCCCTTTTATTTAAATGTAAAAAAAAAAAAAACCAACCAAAAACAAAACCAACAACTCTTAAGAGCTCTCTTAATGGTACATAGTTCTGGAAAATGCCATGATTGTTAGTTTGAAAGAATGAAATGTTCTGGAAGTTTCAACAAATAATGTTTTGTTTTGTGAGTGGAAAAAATGTGCAGTTGAAACAGTTACTCGTTCTCAGTTTGGTTTTGTGTGGTTTTTTTTTTAATAAACATTCAAACTTATTTCAGGTGGAGAAAATTTGGCGTATTGAAATGCAAAAACCTAGAACTTACTTGGGATTTTTCTCTTTGCAGATATTTTATAAAATGTCTAATGGTTATGAAGATCACATGGCTGAAGATTGCAGGGATGATATTGGTAGAACAAATTTAATCGTGAACTACCTCCCTCAGAACATGACGCAAGATGAGTTACGGAGTCTATTTAGCAGTATCGGCGAAGTTGAATCTGCAAAACTTATTCGGGACAAAGTTGCAGGTATAATCCAGTATATAATATTTTTTTTCTTTGGGGTGGACTGCTGAAGTAAACACTTAATTGAATGCAATTTAACGTAGAAATATTAAATATTTGTGTGTGTAATCAAACTGCTGACAAGTATGCATATAACTAAAGTAATGCTGAAACGAATTATAGAGTATTAGAAAGATAGTAATTAATTTAGCCTTAAGTATTCTATTTGGTACATGGTTAAGAATTCCAAGAAGTACAGTTCCTAAATTTGAACATCAATAGACATGTCTAAAACTAGTCTGAATTTGGTCCCCAACTTATTTATTCTTCCTACATTTTTGACTCTCTCAGAGCTCTGAATATACAAACAAACCTTTTGATCTGATTTTGATCAGTAAAATAAAGGTGTGGCACGCGCCTGAAACAGTTGTAGGCCTTATCACTCTTCAGGAATTTAACTTGTACGTTCTTTAAATAGGATTGTTAGTAGTAGCTTTAAAAAAATGAGAGTAATGAATTGTTCAGATTTGTGAAACTTAATATTTCCTTGAAAACAACCGAATGCTGGTAGAGCAGCTGGTGCCATAAGCCATAGCTGCTTAACTGCAGGAGCTTTTTATCAGCTCTGTGAAGAAGTTTTAATCCTTGCCCAGTTAAAAAAATCTTCATTTACAAATTCAGAGTCTTGGATTTAGCGGGCGAGCCTGGTTGCTTCTGTCACTAGAAGTGATTGTGCTGTTGAGGAGCTCTGCGTGCGTGTTTGTTCTCAGCTTGCAGACAATTCCCTTGTGCAATTTTCTGCTGCACATGCTCAGTCTTGTGTTTCAGAATCTACCAATACTGACTTAGATCATTATCTCATTCATAACGAAACAGATCTGAAACTACTTCATTGTCTATAAAAACTGCATGAAAGCTGATGAATCACATGAGAATTCTTTGTGTGTTATCTTAACTGACTTTAGTGCTTTATTTTGTATGCATGAGAATAGACATGAGAACTGAATAATTAAAAACTTTAGAATTTATTTTCAGAATGACTTCTGTGTTTTCCGTGTCTAGTTTTCCTAATTTCTTTCAGCTGAAGTTTCACGTGATGGCCATTTATCTAAATCTGTACTTGTGGAATGCGTATGTAAAATCATTGTGAAATAGTTCCATAAAGTAGTGATTTCTTTGAATAATTTGGTAGCTGCGTATTCAGCCTCGATGTCCTACAGTTTAAGATGCTTAGAAGTAGAGGCTTGCTCTGGAGGCTACTTTTGCAAGGAAATAAGATCACTTGTTTAACGGTTGCAAGCCATTCATCAGATGTCACGGCTGATCCACAACTTAGACTTTCAAATAAGCACCAAATGGTCTGTGTGGGAGGTAAAGGGTATTTTACATGGGAAGCGAGACACGTCATGACCTGAAGTTTGAGAGTCTGCTTTACACTGTTCCCTGTAGCATCGAATACTCTGGTAAACTCTGGTTAACTTTAACTTGGAACTTGACAGTGCTGGGTAGTTTAAAGTCCAAACCATGTGCTTGCGTGCTTCAGGTGTTTCTTATCAACCCTCTGAAGAATCAAAAGTAATATTCCTGTTAAGGTTGCATGGAGTCCTTGAGTGCCTGTGGAGAAAATGCTCACTTTAAAGAAAAGTGATAGCAAAGTGTTTCATTCTGCCTGGCTGTGTTGGTCAGACCACTTCATTGTGTTCTACCTAATTTTTCATTCACTTGTGACACTATTAGAAGCGGTTCTCAGCCTTCTCCATGCTCACCGATGGCTTTGGAATATCGGTAACTAAGAATTGGCTTCTTCAGGAACCTGCTAAAAGTACTGCTTTTGTTTCTTCCTTTGGCTTTTCTTTCAGTCCCTTCATGTTTACGTTAAGACTCCTGTGTTGTAAAACTCCACTCTAAGCAGATCTGATGTTTGGCTGCCCCCGAGGACGGTGCTGTGGCAGTGTTCTGCATTCCTCCTGCCACCGCTTGCGTTTCTCTGACCCCGTGGCAGACCAGCAGGAAACTAGAGCTGCAGCTAAACCTGTCCATGTCCCTGCCCTGGCTTTCTGTGAGGTCAGATAAGTCAGAATATCCGTATGTGAGATGGATATTATATATGTAGTGGGGTTGAGTGGCCTGGACAGGAGGGAGGTGACATCTGCTTTTGTTGGAATTATACTTTTTAGATCAGTTTATTTCTCTCCAGTGAGATCACAGCTTTGGTGCCCCGTGACATTCCAAAGAGTTTTGTCTTTGACTGTGTTTGCAGAGTTAAAATCAATGTTAGTTTGCTAATACTTATTTTTCATAAAACAATGACTGATATGTCTGTGCTTTCCTCAATTAATTATACATTAATGAAACATGTAGGGCAGAAAATGTCTTCTGCCTGAAATGCAGTTTTTAATGACTTATTGAACCTGCCTTAGCTTTCTGGAGACTGATTACTTTGATTCAAGAATCGACTTGAAAGCCAAAGTTTTGGTTTATTTGAGCAAAGTATTTCATTATGAAGTCAAAGTATATATGTTGTTGGGTTTTGCTTCAAACGCAGCATGGTACTGAACAGTCTTATGTTCCACATATTGGATTGTGTTTAAAATTTAGAGAAACTCTTTGAAACCACTACACCACTTCTCCTTTATTTTGTTCTTGCTGGGTGCTGCAGGAGGTTGAAAGTAGCAGCGAATCATGGTGTTGGTTTACATTCCTTACTATGAATTTTCCGCTTTGTGTGCACATGGATTATAGCTGTTGGCTAAATTATGACTGTGTGTTTGTCTTGTTGTTTGAGACATGATAACTTCTTTTTCTGTTTTTTGCAGTAACTGTAAAAAGGAGCTTGTGCACAGTAGAGGAACATCAGGCAGGGGGTAGTGCTCCTGCAGCTCCTCCTGGTCGCACAGGGTGCTGCTACTTGCTTCCATCTCCACCTGGAGTGTTGTGTTCCTAAGTGCTCCCAGACATGGCTTTGCTTAAGTTGTGGTGGGTGAATCAGTACTTGGGGTCAGTGGGCAAATACTGGATTGTTGCTCACCGTACTGATATTTGTGGTGAGTATGTCTTGGACATCCAGGATTTTCCTAAGAGAATTCTAGAGTTGGATATTGTTCTTTCTGTCGGATATTAAGACTAACACTAGCCTTAACTTGGGGTACGAGCCCTGGGAAAACGTTAGAAAGTTGGTGCACAGTGCAGCATGGCACAGTGTCAAGTGGAAGACGTACCTTCCACTGTTGTGTGCTCTGGCATTTTGCGGTAACTGGTGAGGCTCATGAGTAGCCATTGACCCAGTTCTGTTGATGGAATCCTCTCTTCCTGTGGCGCTGGCTCCTGAGGCTGAGAGCAGGGAAAAGTGCCGGGGTTTGGCTGATCCGTCTGCGCTGATCAGACTGTAGCCCTCTAGAACTGACTTGGAATCACAGAATCATGGAATTGTTATGGTTGGTAGGGACCTTTCAGATCATTGAGTCCAACCATTAACCCAACGCTGCCATGTTACTGCTAAACCGTGTCCTACATATACATACATGTCTTTTAAATCCCTCCAGAGATGGTGACTTCACCGCTGCCCTGGGCAGCCCATTCCAGTGTTTGATAACCCTTTCAGTGAAGACATTCTTCCTAATCTCCAATCTGAACCTACCCTGGGGCAACTTGAGGCCATTTCCTCTTGTCCAATTTTCTGGGACTTGGGAGAAGATTCTGACCCCCCCTGGCTACACCCTCCTTTCAGGGAGTTGGAGAGACCGAGAAGGTCTCCCCTCAGCCTCCTTTTCTCCAGGCTGAACACCCCTAGCTCCCTCAGCTGCTCCTCACAGGACTTGTGCTCCAGACCCCTCACCGGTTCTGTTGCCCTTCTCTTGACACTTCAGACACAGTAGTGCCAAACTTGTGCTCTGTACTGGTTTCCTACCCAGGAATGTATAAAGTGTTAGATGTTCCTCTTTTGTGGAGCCACTGCCTCCTTCCATAGATGATTCCACAGAAGAAATACACACTGTACCATTGGGGGTTCTTGGCTTTGCTGGGACATCCAGATTCTGGGGTCTGGGATTCCAGCCGATCTGCCGTGTTGGGCTCCTCTGACAGGTGAACATTTTTTAAGTATTTCTGCTCCTTCAGTATGTACTAATGCTGAAATCCTGGCCTTTGTGCTGCTCTAGTCTTGCTGAATGTCTTGCAGGACAGATGTGGATGGCTCATGGTGTCAGGGTATCTGATTGTGCACAATGTGGATGGTGGATGCTTCCAATCAATAGCTGTAAATCTTCTGAGAATCTGGTTGTCTTCAGTCTGCCCTTCCTGCAGGTGTGTGCAGACTTCTAGTCCTTCTGGACCAAATGCTAAAGCTGAAAGTTAGTCTGCTGTGAGTATAAGTTGTATTTGGTTCCTCTATCTTCCCCTTACCCTGCTGAAGGGGTGGTATTTTCAAACTCAACTGTCCTAAAGCTCTGAAAAGGTTGGTTTAAACTTTTGCCATGTGTTTAGGGTCTCAGGCTGCTGTGGGATCTGTTTATTGCTCATGACGCCCATCGCCCTGCTCTGAGGACGAGTTTGCTGTATGCACCTCTCTAAAAGTATTCTGTCTGATGGTATTGAATTTTGTCAGGGAGGTATCTAACTTCTTGAGGGATCTCGTTCCCTCCCTCGCACCTTCTCTGCTGCTTGAGGAGGGCATTGGGTATCCCTGTGATACTCACAAGAAAATACTTGTTTCTTTCTGCTCTGGGAAATCTGTGATGCAATCCTTCCAACTGTGCCAAAGGCTCTGTCTGTACCTGTCAGCTCCCAAAGTACAGCCATCTCTGCTGGCTCTGAAAGGGGACAGTGGCTTCCTCTCAACTGGCTGTCTTTGCTTCTGTGAGTTTGAGCTCTGATGCAGCGGGCTGACGTTGAACTCCTTGATCAGCAGCTGTCGGGCACAAAGGTATCGCTCCACTGTCGCTGAAGAATGTGGAGCAGAATGGACATTTTGGGGTGACTTGTTAAGGTTGTGTGCAGAAATCTGGGGTCCATCTCAAAAACTGCTGTCGTTCTGACTCTCACTGCAGGTGGGCACGTGGTCTTGTGTTCACAGGACCAGAAGAACATCACTTTAGGCACATGGAATTCCTCAGGAATCGTTATGAATCTTCACCTTTTCCCTGTCTTTTCATTTTCATGATATCTTCTCTGGAAGACTCTTTCACAGAAATTATGCAGCTGAAAATGAAATAAATGGTTGTGTCCTAGTAAGCTTTAGCAAGAAGAGGGGGAGGGTTTTATTGCAGTGCTTGGAAGTGCTGAAGAGCGGTGAGTGGCTCTGGCTCATGTGGCATGGTAACTCTCATTTCACTCGTGTAGTGGACTCCAGTCTAGAGTTCTAGAGAACAGAATTCTGAAGTGTTCTTGTTTTGTGGAAAGTATTTAAGTATTCTCTTCGGCTGAAATTGTTTCCTTTTGCATGGGAAGCCACCATGAAATTGCTCATGCAGTTTTGCTGTTAACTGTGTAATTGGAATGCATCATTACCCCCGGATTTTTCAATCACAATTGGTTGGGTGCAATTTCTTTAAATGTGCATTCAAGAATGCCTGGCAACGGTGGTTAACTTAATGAAAAGTGCTACTGGTTTGCAGACAAACTGCCCAAATACTGAAAATGTGAACACCCCTCTAGCTTTGCAAGCTTTACTTAATTTACTTTACCATAAGGTTGGCCACGTAAACTACCTCAGCAGTACCTACGGAGTTCTAGCGAGGGTATGGGAACACACACTAGAAATGTTGTTTGGGGCCCTGAAGTGGGTTCAGAGCACGGAGCCAGCAGCTGGGGCAGCAGTTCCTGGACTCTGCTTCTAAAGGTTCTGGAAACTTCTGGGGTTGTCAACGCACTTCTGGGAACCCTGTGAGGACCTGGAGTGCTTGCTGCTGCCAGGAAAGGGCAGCTCTAGGAGACCTTCTAGGAGGGAGCTCTGAGCTCTGCCCAGTGCACTTGGTCAGAGGGAGGTTGGAGCTTTTGTTCCAGTTGACCCCTGGTTAGGGAGGATCAAGCAGCCTTTTAGCTGGTGCTTAGGGCAACCTGTGCATGGCCCATCCCTGGAGGGGTTCAAGGACGGGTTGGACAGGGCTTTGAGCAACCTGGTCTGGTGGGAGGTGTCACTGCCCAGGGCATGGGGTGGGACTGGGTGGGCTTTAAGCTCCCTTCCAACCCAAACCAGTCTATGATCCTATAACAGTCTGGTCTCCAGCACAGCTCCCAGAGTGCTGCCGCAGACGTAGCAGTGCACATGGGGACCATGGGCTGCATTGTGATCAGCCTCTCCGCACTCAGGAGCGGAGGTGACGTGGTGCACCATCTCCAGCTGTCCCTGCAACGCCAGAGGCCTTGACCGAAAGAGAGCTCCCTTGACCAAAGCAGAGGGTGCAGGTGTTGGGCTGCAGGGAGCACCTGCGGACTCTCACCCAGTCTGGGCAGAGAGACATGTTCCTGTCACTGCTGGGGGACCTGTGTCACCAAATGCCACCAGCCTGTGGTTGGATTGAAAACTGATCTCAGAGGTGGTGATCAGCAGCAGAAAAGCCAGCTGAAGTACCCAGAGGTTTGGTATGAGGGGCAATTCAACATTTTCATTAATGAAAATGTTTCATTCCCCTAGGATGATGGGACAGATGGCACCCTCAGCATGGTGGCACCGGGTACCAAACTGGAAGCAGTGACTGGTACACTGGTGGTACTGCCGTTCAGAGGGACCTTGGCAGTGCTCTCTGATAGTTTTAAGGCAGGGCTGGTGTAACCAGGTAACTTCCTATGGGTTTAGGGTTGTGGGTATCCTTCATCAAGAGACATTGAGAGGGTTAAATACGTTCATTCTCAGTATTTTTTTGAGACAAAGTCAAAAAAGCCAACACAGTTGTACTGGCCACTGCATTAAATACAAAAGCTGACATCTTCTCTTTGTTTGCCTTTCTTTTCCCTCATCAAGTCATAAAAATAAGCCATAATAGCAAACCCTTCAGTCGTACTTTAATATTTCCCAAGATGTTTTTAGTGGGAGTTACTGTTCCACATTTTCTTAGAATACTTTTATCCTCTTCCGATGGAGAAGCCATGTGTTTCTGCAGAAGAACAATTTAGTTCAGCTTAAGCTCTGGTTGTGTTGGCTCCGAACACTTGTTGAGGTTTTGCATTGTAGTATTTGCAGCTGAAAAAGTGTCGTTATTTGAAAGCTGAAGTGTCTTCCTAAGGAGATGGGGGGAGTGGATTTTTTTTTTTTCATCCATCAGCACCTTGAATAGTCAGGTTTCTTCTGTTCCAACCACAGATCAATGAAAATCTGTCCTAAAGCGTAAAGAAATGAGATCTTAAGTGGATAAGGCATTTTCCTTCCAAAGACTTCCCCAAGAAATCAGCCTGCGGTTTCCATGTGCGATTTTGGGTCTGGTATTTTCTGTGTTCACTTTATAAATCTTTTTCATTTCATAGCATCTAGCATGCTGGCAATTCATCTGGAAAAAGAGCCCTGTAGCAACTTAAATTAAATCTCAATAGAAAAATGTTCTGGAAATGAGGGAAAGGAAAAAAAATAAATATAAAGAGAACATATAGAAATTGTAAGAATGCGGAAGGGCTTCATTAAATGAATTACTAAAAATAGTAAAACTTTTGTTTTCAGGGTTTAAAGCTGTCACTCTTGCTGTGTGTGATAATTTTTTAAATATTGTGGAGACAGTGAGGTCCATGGAAGCTGTCTCTGAGCTGGGGTAAAGAAAAGACTCATGTCAAGTTAGCTTTGGAGCTTTTGACTTTTTTCTCAAAAAATGTGTGTTTGAATGGCTTGTAGTCATCTTTGTTTCAAGACAAATGCCATTTATTTTGCAAATGGAGGAGATGCCACTTTATTTTTAATCTGTATTGTTTTCCTGAGTTGTTTGAAGGTCAGGCTTTACAAACCTGTTAAATGTGATTTTGCCCTTAAAGTTCCATAAATGAGACCATTCATTGTTTGTCCATAGAACAAAAAGTACCTTGTGTCCTGGTTTGTAAAGCCAAATGAAGCAGTGGGGACACATTCTGTATTTGAAAATCCTTATCAGTAAAACTAGGTATTTTCTTTGTTTCCTTTCTGTTGCAATCAAAAATCTTTTCAGTAAGATGTGCTGGGTGTGAGGCTTAAGCAGGAGCAGGCTCAGACCGTGATCTGGGCATTAGCCATGGGAAGGGCAACGAAGCTGAAATGGGTTACAGTGGAGACAGGTCATAGAATTATAGAATTGTCTGGGTTGGAAGGGACCTTTAAGATCATCTAGTCCAGCCATCAACCTAACTCTGATAAAAAGCCATCATTCAACCATGTCTCTAATTCAACCCCTCTTTTGAACCCCTCCAGGGATGGTGTCCCAACAACTTCCCTGGGCAGCCCATTCCAAGGCTTAATAACCCTTTCCGTGGAAAAATTGTTACTAATCTCCAATCTGAACCACCCTGGCACAACTTGAGGCCATTTCCTCTTGTCCCATCGCCTGTTCCTTGGGAGAAGAGACCGACCCCCCCCCGGCTACACCCTCCTTTCAGGGAGTTGGAGAGAGCGAAAAGGTCTCCCCTCAGCCTCCTTTTCTCCAGGCTGAACACCCCCAGCTCCCTCAGCCTCTCCTCACAAGACTTGTGCTCCAGACTCCTCACCAGCTCCGTTGCCCTTCTCTGGACNAAACCGTCCTGAGCTGTTGCATCGACACTGGCTGTAGAGGTGTTTAAAGGACAGATATTGTGGAAATGCTTAAATATTAACCTAAGCTTTGGGGTTTGTGCTCCAAAGGGTGTGCTTGAGGTGGAGCAGGGTGTAGTGGTTGGTGTTGATCCCAGCCGTGCCGAGCATCCCTGTCTCTCACTGGACTGAGTAGGAGAGCAGATGGTCTGGAGCCTGATCCTGCAGGATTTAACATCTTTGTCAAAGACATGGACAGTGGGATAGAGTGCACCCTCAGCAAGTTTGCTGACGACACCAAACTGTGTGGCATGGTTTACACACTGGAGGGATGCCATCCAGAGGCTGGAGATGGGACCATGTCAACATCATGAAGTTCAACCAGGCCAAGTACAAGGTCCTGCACCTGGGTCGGGGCAATGCCCAGCACAACCCCAGGCTGGGTGAGGAATGGCTGGAGAGCAGCCCTGAGGAGAAGGACTTGGGAGTGTTTGTGGATGAGAAGCTCAACATGAGCTTGCAGTGCATGCTGGCAGCCCAGAAAGACCCTGCACCCTGGGCTGCATCCCCAGCGGGGTGGCCAGCAGGGCGAGGAGGGGGGGAATCTGTCCTACTCTGCTCTGGGGAGACCCCGCCTGGAGAACTGTGTCCAGCTTTGGATCCTTAACACAGGAAGGACATGGACCTGTTGGAATGGGTCCAGCGGAGGACCACGAAGATGATCAGAGGGATGGAGCACCTCTCCTGACAGGCTCAGAGAGCTGGGGTTGTGCAGCCTGGAGAAGAGAGGGCTCCGGGGAGACCTTATAATGGCCTTCAGTACCTGAAGGGGGCCTACAGGAGAGATGGGGAGGGACTCTTTATCAGCGATAGAAGGATGAGGGGTAATGGTTTTAAATTGAAAGAGATTGGTTTGATGCTAGAAAGAAGTTCTTTGCTGTGAGGGTGGTGAGAGCCTGGCCCAGGTTGCCCAGAGAAGCTGTGGCTGCTCCATCCCTGGAGGGGTTCAAGGCCAGGTTGGAGGGGGCTTGGAGCAACCTGGTGTGGTGGGAGGTGTCCCTGCCCAGGGCAGTGGGACTGGAACTAGATGATCTTTAGGGTTCCTTCCAACAGTAACCATTTGGTGATTCTATGATGATTCTGTGGTTTCTGCAGGGCTCTCCTGGCGATGGCACGACCAATGGTAGTATGGACAGCATTTATGACTGAACTGGAGATGAAGCAGAACTGCAAAAAGCAATTGAGAGTGATTAATTGTAGCTTCAAGAAGTTATTCAGGCAAAGCAAAAATACTTGCTGCCATTTTGCAAAATGTGTATAAAAGGCCGGAATGGTTTTTTTCGGCAAAGTGAAAGTGATTTTAAGATTAACGTGCTACTTCAGTACCTGGACTAAAACTACTGTGCTTAGTTCTATCTCAAACAGCATGTTTTCTGGGCGTCAGTGTGGTCACCATGGTGCACGTGGGGAAGAACAGGGGTGTTTCCAAGAAGCAAGGTAGCTTCTCGCTCTCCCTGGTGGAGCTGAGTGCGAAGTGTGGAAGGGGGGCTGCTGGGGGGCTGCATCAGGGGACAAGCTTTGGGCCACGCGATGGCCTTTAGCTTCAGATTAATTTGTTTTCGGAGTAGCTGAGGTGCATCATCTCTCTCTTTAGTGAAGGACTCAGTGTCGGGGGTGTTCCCTGTATTTTTTTAAAACTCCTGTGAGCTACGTGGCAGACGGGTAATAAATAGAATCACTTCTGTGTTGTGTTGATAGGGTTTGATCAGCATAGACTTGTAATGGAAAATCATGCCCCTCTACTGTTAGTTTTGAAGATCGGTGATTAAATATTTGAGGTGCTTGTTCACATCCAAAAATGTTTTGACAAAAATCCTTCAAGAAGCTGCTCTCCTTTCTTTTTTTTTTTCTTTTTTTTGTAAGGACACCTTGTAGTAAAAAAGCAAAAACTTCCAAGGGGGTAACAAACAGCAAGTTCTTGTCTCCAAATTGAGCCAAGCAGTACATGTAGAACAGGTCAGGTTCTGAAGCTGGCGTTTGGAATATTAAAGTGAAAAAGTGGTTAACAGTTATGATGTGGAGCAGAGATTTAACATTGGGCTGAAGGACATAAAGAAGAGCTAGAAACCAGGATCATCTCCTGAGACCAGTGGACAAAAAAACGACGGAAGAAAACTAATGGAAACCTACAGAAATGAGTCTTTGCTCAATTAAAAATAGACTATGAGAGTGGACGCTTCCAAAAATGCATGACAGAATAACTAGTCCACTGCAAACTGGCAGAGCCTGTGTTGCTGGCCATGTAGCAGTTTTGGTAATTCCAGTCTTTGGTTTAAGGACTGCACTAGACATAAACTCAGAATTTAGAAATGGTTCCGTGAATGGGGGAGAATATTTTGAGGGAGAGGAAAAGTGTGGTTCTTTACCTTCTCTAAAGCTTCCATTAATATTTACTTCTGTCACATGCCTCCTTAGCTGAAGTACACGTGTAGGCTGTCTTAATACAAAAAGACCTTCTTCTGTGGAACTGGAAGAATGTCAGATTAACTTGGTGTTGTGTTCCTCCTTCTGTCACTTGGGATCTCAGGTTGGTGCGGTTTCAAGGGACACTAGTGCAGAGTCAGCTGCGAGGTCAGACCAGCTCACTCAGAACTTTATCCCTACTGGTCCTGTAGAGCTCCTCGTGCTCTGGTCCCCTGAGGGTCTTGGTGGATCTCTGCTGAGCTCGCTCCCGTTATCAATGTCTTTCCTGTACTGGGGGACATTGATCTCTTCCCTCCTGTCTTCTGGCTTTACCTGTCTCTGTTAGCGCAGTGCAGGACGCTCTTACCTTCTCTGTCTTAGAATCATAGAATCATCTAGGTTGGATTATCTAGTCGAACCATCAACCTAACTCTGACAAAAAACCCATCACTAAACCATGTCCTCTAGCACCGTGTCAACCCATCTTTTGAACACCTCCAGGGATGGTGCCGGCACCACTTCCCTGGGCAGCCCATTCCAATGCTTGATAACCCTTTCAGTGTAAAAGGTGTCTTTCGGTGTCTTGGTGCACTCCAGGCTCCTGCTTGCCTTGCTCTATTCCGTGATTCCCAGCTCCTTTTCCATAGAGCTGCTCTCCAGGCAGAAAGTGCCCAGTCTGTGGTGTTGCCTAGGTGTCGCCCTTCCTGTGATCAGGGCTTTGTGTTTGTCCTTGCTGTGTTTCTTAAGGTGCCTGTTGACTTGTTCCTCTAGTGTGTTGAGGTCCCTCGGGGTGGAAGCCCTGCCCTCCAGGGTATTGACAGGGTCCTCCCAGCCTGGTGTTATCTCCAATCTTCATGAGAGTACACTCCCATCACCTCCTCCAGGTCATGGATAACAAGCTAAACAGCAGGTCCCAGGGTAGATCCCTGCAAAACTTCACTTGTTGCAGGCGTGCATGTAGAGTGTGGGGTTGAGGTTTTTGTTTGGGTTTTTTGTCTCTTTTTGAGGATGGATGCAGCATTTTTCTTCTTCCAGTTGCTGGGGACCTCTTCCAATTTCCATAATCATTTAAAGATGATAGAGAACAGTTTTGGCCAGGACATGAGCCTGGGGTCTCAGCACCTTCGGAAAGAGCTCATCTCGTCCCATGGATTTATATGGGTCAAGTTCTCTCAAGCAGTCAGTCCCTGACTTGGTCTTCATCCACTGGTCTGAGTGGATGGTGTCTCTGAATTCCTGCTGTCGTAGGCTGTTGGTTCTTCCATCTCCCATACGCTGGGTGTTTACGTTGGAGCTCTGCCCAAGCTCCCTGTGTAGCCAGGCTCTGCTGCAGCAGCAGCACATCCTTCTGGCTGGTGGGATGGCAGGGACCAGAAGCTGCTGCACGCAGAGCTCTGGCTTCTCTCGGGGTTGGAATCCAGCCTCCCTGTGGCTTGCTCTGCCAGCCCTGCCTTCCTGCATTTCTGCATTAGCACAACCCTTTTTTTTTTTTTTTTTTTTGGAGGCTTGATGCAAGGGGGTTTGCCTTTTTCTGAGGGTTGGTGTGATTCTGTATCCCCAGTCATACAGCAGTGTGGCTGCTGCCGAAAGCCCACCCAAGGCACCTCTGAGCACTTCTAAGCTGTGCTCATCCTCTGGAAATACAGTCACCACTTTGAATTCTGCTTTTTCAGCACATAGAATGGTTAGAGTTGGAAGGGACCTTAAAGATCATCGANTCATAGGGGAGGTGCTCCATCCCTCTGATCATCTTCGTGGCCCTCCGCTGGACCCGTTCCAACAGGTCCATGTCCTTCCTGTGCTGAGGCCCCCAGAGCTGGACACAGAGGTCCAGGTGGGGTCTCACGAGTGCAGAGCAGAGGGGTAGAATCACCTCCTGCGACCTGCTGGCCACGCTTCTCTTGATGCAGCCCAGGATGGGGTTGGCTTTCTGAGCTGCCAGCGCACATTGTTGGCTCGTGTTGCGCTTCTCATCCACCAGCACTCCCAAATCCTTCTCCTCAGGGCTGCTCTCCAGCCATTGATGTCTGTTATTTGTACGTAGTATTTCTTGATGCATTCATATGTATCTAAGCTACCTGGCTATCACTTGCAGCACATTTTGTAAAGCCAAACAAAAACCCAAACCCAACTCTCTTTCCAAGATGCCTCTTCCTCCCCTGGGTGACATTTTGGGAAGATCTGTTCTGTCCTCCTGTGTTCTTTACCTGAGCTTTTTAGATATCCTCTCAAAGCGTTTTTTCCCATTCCAGAAAATAACTTATGAACTCAAATGCCTTTGTACTGAGATGCTCTGAGTTAACAGGAGCCAGGTTTGAGTTTAGGTTTTCTGGAGAAGGACAGGATGGGCAGGACCTGCATTAGCTGCTTTCAGGGGGGCAAAGAGGCTGTAGCAAAGTGGAAAATAAATACTAGCTCTGGTCTCATGCTGGACTCCTCAGTGAAACTGGAGTTGCTGGGCGGTAGTGGGAGGGGAATAAGAAAGGAGGCAGTAACTGAAGCTGTGTGTCTCGGGGAGCTGGGAAAGGAAGCAAGGACATGGACAGAAACCCAAGTGATGCACAGAAAGAAAATGAGCGCCCTCTCCCATGAAAGGGCTTTTTATCATGGAAACAAAAGTAGATTCTTTCTGCTGAAGGAGTGTAGTGGTTTGCTTAAAACGAGGGTTTATGGTCACTTTGTTAATTGTTCATCCAGATGAATATTCATCCAGATAAGGACCTACTTGTTTTTTTTTGTTTTTTTTAATCTTTGTCTCTTGAGTAGATTTGCATTTATGCAAACTTCTTTGAAGTTTTTTTTTAAGGTTTTTAATTACTATCCACTAAAGTATTTTGAAAACTGTTGCAGTAACGCCGCCATCTGCATGGTAGGTTTCTAGCAGGCTCTTAACTTGTGTCCTTGCCTGGGATATCAACACTTGACATAGATCATAATGCTGTGTAAATGCCAATCCCTTATGTATTTTCTGGCATGCCCTCACGAGGGCAGTTTGTGCTGTTGAGGAGGAGGGAATGCGGAGTTCAGTTGTGAAGTAGAGCATTCCTGAAGAGTGATCCCTCAGGAGAGTGGGGTAACGTGCCTCTTGCAGCGTCAGGACTGTCGTGCCTTCTGTATCTTCATCTGTTTAGAGATGAAAACTAGTAACTGAATGGCAGGAGATGGCTGAGACTGATGCTATTAAGGATTTAAGGCAAGATAAGTTAATAAATGTTGTCAGTTTTGCATGGGTTGGCTTTTTTTAGCACTGAAGGACTATAAATTCATGTTACACTGATGTAATTTAAAGGCAGTAAGTATAGACTAAGAGGGAAGGTTTGTATTCTAGTTTTTGTAGAGGGAGATAAGTAATTGATATTTTTTTATCTAGTGGCAGGTAAAAGTTAGCAGGACTGTAATTTCTAGGTTTTAGTACGGATGTCAAATGCCTACAGCGAATATGAGGAAATCTGGTAACTGTTATAATCCTGTCACTTCTCAGACCCTTCTTTTTAAATGTTTGGTTTTGTTGACCCCTTTATGTCCCTGTTCTCCTTTCCCAGGGCCCTCAAACTCTTTGATAAGGAAAAGTCACTGAGCAACCTCTATAAAATTAGAAGTTGAGAAGGTGCAGAATTTTGCTCAGATGGAAACAGTGAAGGCAGCCAAGGGGTTACAGGCACCACCTGTGCGTTCTGTAGGAACAGGCTCTTGGAAGCACAAGTGTGTGTGAGCTCAAGGACGGTATTTGCACAAAAACAAGTGGATGCGAAGTATGGAGACTTGCATTTAGGAAAGGAGAGTGGACGGGGTTTGTAGAACGTGTCTGGGACAAACATCGAACCGCTTTGGATGCGAAGCTTCCTTGTGTTTTAGGGGAAGGGACTATGTAGAGTTAGTGATTACAGGGGCTGGACCCTGATAATGTGGTCACTTTTTGGGTCCTGTGTGTCCACGAGTGCTGTTACTTACACACAGGATAAAACCAGAACTAAGGAACTTAATCTCCCTTGTCACTGCTCTTGAACAGCACACAAACACAGAACCTGCCCGATGCTTTGCAGGAGCGCTGCTGGGTGAGGGACGGTGGCCTGTCTACTGTGTCCTTTGGGAGCTCCTGGCAAGAAACCAGGTCAGAGGCTGAGCCCCTGATCTCCATGATGCAGAGTGCTGCAGATACTTTAATAAATCTATATGGTGGGGAATCCTGCTGCTTCTCCCCTGCCAGGATGATATAGTGCCCCTCCTCCCGGCACAGCATCCGCCTGAGCAGTGACAGCCCTGACTCCTGGGACTCTGCATCAGCCTTGGAGGGATTCGTCTTGTTGAACTCTTATTTCCCTCGTAAGAGCCTATTGCCATCAACTTTATTAGGACTTGGTTCTATTCAGTGATTTGCTGGAATACTCATGTGGCTTTTGGGACAGACTGAAAATACCTGCAAAGCAACGGGTGTCTGAGCCTTCGGCGCAGGTGCTGCCACGCTGGGCCGGGGAAGGCTGCAGGCTCTTCCCACCCTCTCAGGATGGAAACATCAGTGCCTGCTGTCTGCATGGTGTTTGTTCCCTCTGAACTTATCTTTGGGTTTTTTGGTCAGATTCTGGAGAAATAAGCCAGGGTCCATTTTTCTAACTGTTAAATTCTTTGTTTTCCGAATCAGCGGGAAAGTATCTCAGTAGGTAAGTGATTGTGGACTAATCAAATTTGATCTAAATGATTGACCATCTCTGACTCATGTAACAGTAAATGAATGTTATAAAGAAACCAACAAAACCTGTACTGTAGGTCTGTGTAAGGTATGTCTGCACAATCCTGATTGTTACCTGTAGATCTTTAAAGGATAAAGGTGCAGAGGCTGGTGCCTGAGATCTTGCTTTTATTGCATTTATTTGTTTCCTGTGCAGAGTTAAATCCTGCTTGGCTGTCAAAGAGTGATTTGCCGTTATGGTCATGTAGAAGTGGCTGGAATCGGAAGTTTGATTTGTGCCAGTGGAGATGATTTAACACTCGGTCTGTGAGAGAAGACGAGATTGTTCCTGTAGGAGGGTTGGACACAAAGGGCATCTGGCTTCTTTAGCAGACTGTAGAATTAACGGGAACTGTTTATGCAAGGAGTGTATTAGGAAACAGGCAATGACACTGTTTAGGTTTAGATGAGTTACTGGTCTGTTCCCATCCACAGGGGAGCAGAGGAACGCAGGGGACGTGCCAGGGCCTTGTGCTCTGGCAGATGCTCTGCAGGCACTGCTGCTGCGGTCACTGTGAGAGTCCTTGAGAGCTTCCCTCATCCCGTGAGGCCTTTAGACTCCTTCAGTACACGGAGTCCATCTGCAGTGTCTGTTACAGCCCTTTTCTTCAGTTTCTCTGACATTTTGGGCTACTATAATCACCATTTTACTTTTTTTTGGGGGGGGGTGGGGTGGTTGCAATGTATTTGGTGTCCTGTAATGTCTGGAAAGGGTAAGAAAACTTCCTTGCCAGCTAGGACTATTGCAGAGCCCCACTGGGTGGTTACAAACGGGCTATATTTGATAAGAGAATCCTTTGCTGTAACAATTAGCCATGTATTCTAGTGTTCTCAAGCCTAACAACAGAGCTTAATAATAACTTAAAAATAATATATTGCTAAAGTAAAATAGCACATTCTCTGATGTGCACTTGCAGTTTTCTATAGAAAATCCCACAGGTCTGGCTCAGACGAGGAGCAGTTGTTTGGAAAAGATGTATCTTTTATTGAATGGGATTTTCTTTATTGCACTTAAACAGTCTTGAAAGTATTTCAGTTATTATTAGGTCTATGGTGATAAGAGCCTTTAGTTGTTGGGAAATTGCAACCCAAAATAGTCTTATTGTTATAGTTTTTTATATATGTGTGTGTGTAATTATATGTAGTGTTATAATTGATAGTAGCGTTTGTGGAGGTTTGGAGATAGAAGCACAAGTAAATATCCAAGTAAATCTCCTTTGCCTTAAATGTTTTAAAGATCTGTATTATTATTCTCAAATTCTTTTTGTAAGAGGTAAGAGTGAACTTAGATAAAGTAATAGTACATGAATTGTCTGCATCAAAGAGGATTTTTCACTCTTCAGTTTCATCCTGTGTTTGGGAGAGTCACTGCTCAGCAGCTCTATATGAATGTATGAAGAAATGAAAACTTTTTCCCTCTTGTGTCCAGGAGTGAAGGTTGGAGAAGCCCCACAGCAATGAGTAACCTGATGATTTCTTGCCCAGCAGTTCATCCCTTGACGCTTTCTCACTTTCTGCTCTTTATCTACAAGAGTTTGTACTTCTGAACTTTGTTAAATTCTTGCCTTTGTTCCACACCCATTAAGTTTTCAAGACTGTTCAGAGTCAGTATTCTAGTCTTCAATGGACTTGAATAGTCTTACTGTGGATGGATCGTCTGCGCTGTGTGATACATGCTGCCCTTGTCCAAAGTGGCAAATGAAAGAGCTCTGAGTTACCTCCTCTGATGTTTGCCAGCCTTGAGAAACTTCTTTGGCTTATTTAAACATTTGCTGCGTGGATTATATTTTTGTTGAGTTCACTTTTTCTCATTTGTGTTTCCTTTAACTTTGAATATGGTAACTTTCTTTTGTTAGGATTAATTTAAAATAAAATATGTTCTTCCATGTAGGACACAGCTTAGGCTATGGCTTTGTGAACTACGTTACTGCAAAAGATGCTGAAAGAGCAATAAACACACTGAATGGCCTCAGACTTCAGTCAAAAACTATCAAGGTAGGTCTAGATTATTTCCTTCTTCTCTGACAATGACGTTCTGATAAACTTCATTCTGGTGGTAAGGCCTGTGTGTTTCCCGACTGCAAGAACGGTAGAATCTGGGAGAAGGGTAGTGAGCTCTTAAGTTTCTCAGGTTTTATGACAGTTTTGTATTCAAAGATTCCCTTCTTTTCATTCCACCGTTTTTTACAGCAGTGGGTGGGATCATTCCGAATTGTTCCCAGGCTTTTGAACTGACATGTGTCTCGGATATTCGGTGATCTCCATTTTAATTCATGTTAATACTCATGCACTCCCTTTCCAAAGCAACACCTGGTGCTGTATGTGTAGGAAATCACACCTGCCTGGGTGATCTTTGTAACTTTCTCTAGTAGCAGAAATTAAGATAGAAAACTGCACTGCAGCTGGTAAAATCTTCTTATGAGGCTTTAAAATGTATAGACAGTGCAAGTTCTTGGTGTGATCTGTGGTTACTGACAGGTCTGGAATCTGAGTCAGAACCTCAGATGGGGAAACTTCAATGTAGCACTCTTAGTCTGCTGCTGTCTCTCCATAGCAGTGCCATGATATTCTTTATCCGTTGGATAAGCCCAAGATGAATGGAGTTATCCAGGGACATGACTTCTCTCTTTTTGTTCTCCCTGTTCTGCTTTTTGAACTCCAATAAAAATACGCCTGCATTGTTTAATGGGGAACAAATTAACGTGGCTTATGATAAAGTAAATTACGCTTTCCTATTTATACCCTGAACATACCTTTTTTTCTTTCTTTTTAAAGGTTTCCTATGCTCGTCCAAGTTCTGAAGTTATCAAAGATGCTAATTTATATATTAGTGGACTACCAAGGTCAATGACACAAAAAGATGTAGAAGATATGTTTTCACGTTTTGGACGCATCATCAACTCGCGTGTGCTTGTGGATCAAACTACAGGTGAGTTCTAAGCACTGCCTTCCTAAAACTGGAGCGTGTGGCATGTTTGATGTTTTCCAGAGACTGGCAATTCCTAAACTAAATTAGACTTTCACAAACTAACTGTGACATCTGGTGTCAACCACTGAAATAATTTTAATGGGGTATCCTTTTTCCAATGATTTAGTTTTTTTCAAACAGGCTGAGTTACACTGCCCCTTTCTCTGGCCGAGAGTCTGAACCTCGCATCCTATTTTACGCTGTTACTGTTGGTTTGACCAGGCTGAGCTGCTGACACTGCTGGGGCGCAGTGTTCTTCTGGGCAGCGTTTGTAATCTGCGGTGCCAACCTTGCCTTTACTTTGCACAAATGCAACTATTATCCAGTTGGTAAATTCCAGGCTGTAGTTAGGTTAAAAAACATAACAATGTGTTTTGACTTTTATACTAACTTGAAAGTCACTCACACAATTTCCTCGTATTTTAAAACATTTGAGGTGTCTTGCAGTCCTTTGTGGTTACTGCTAACTAAAAGAATGAACTTAATACACTTAGAAAATTCAAGAGGGTAGTACTGAATGTATTTTGTTCACTTAAAAAAAAAAAAGAAAAGGGAGGAGTTGCTTAGTTAAGCACTCAGCTCAGGAGAGACCAAAGTTAAGGATTTCCTTTATAATGTTAATTCTGACTTAGTGTTACAATGTGTTCTCACAGAGTTTTAATTTCTTACCTAATTATTTCAGACTGCATAACTGAAGGGTATCCTGTAACCTTAGCTATTCTGTGTTTTTTCCAGTAGCCCATACGGCACATACGAGTTTGGAGAGAACTTCTCCAAATTCACTTTTTCACTGATTATGCATGTGCTATAATAGAAGATAATCTAATTTTAGCAATTCCATGTTTTACATCTGTATACAGTAGTGTGTATGTTTATACACAGTAGTTAAGCAGCAACTTTCATCCTCTGAGAGGCACCTGCTGTGGTTCAGAGTAGGCATCGGCAGCCTTTGGCATCGATCTGACTAAATGCTGGAGTCCAAGTGTCTCCGTCAGAGCTGGCTCCCTGTGTAGGCACCTGCTTTTAAGTGTTTCCTTTTGGTCAGACCATGCTGTAAATGCCATTGTCTGTAAAAGAAACCTGAGGTGACAAGTTGAGATCTGGATACTGACATTGCAGAAACTGAAATGTCAAGTGAGGAAAACTGTCCTTCCTTTCCTAGAGAAAAGGATTAATTTTGCCCAACTTGTGTGGCTCTGTCTCTCGAGCTCAGTGACAGCTATAGGCAGAAGCAAGAAAAACACCTGTAGAGCACAGAAAACTTATTAATTCAACTGTCCAAACCAGTCATCCTTCTCTGGCTGCCAGTGGAGTTTAGATAGCTAATATCTGTGTGACAGAGCTATAAAATGAGACTACAAAAATCATGCAATTAAAATCTCTACAGGAATAACATAGTCTTCATCATGTGTGCTGAGGCATGGTGCTGTCAGCTCGGAATCTGCTGCTTGCTTTCAAATAACCTTAACACTGTATTGTTTGAAGAATGTGTTCTGTTACATTATAGAGTTTAATGCACACACATCCCAGGTTTCTCTTTGCTTCCAGAACGTAGCCGTGCCTTGGCTTTAAAACCTGCATATCGTATCTTGATCCTATCTTGAATTTAATTTGTGCTTTTAGATGTACCTCCTCGGCAGCGGTTGTTCTCTAGCAGTTGAGAGTTAATTTCTTTAAAAATATGCTTTCTACAGTATTTATATTTTTAAATGAGCACAGTGATAGATGAGGTGAGAGGCGCTAAGCTGGACAGATGGAAGTGGAGAGGAAGTGAGAGATGCTGGGCTCTGGGACAGTCCTCACTGAGTTTTGGGTGATGCTGCAGCTCTCTGCATTCCCAGCGTGGGGCCGGCGCTTCCCCCAGCCTGGAAAGGCACACCTCAGTGCTCCTGGAGCAGAAAGTGCCATCAGCTCTCACTCCATGAGCCGAGCTGGGCCAGCCTCCTGCTTAGGAAGTAACCAGTAAGAAATCAAAAAATGGAATAAATTCCTCACAGAGTGACTCCTTTCCAGATCCCTCTAGAACCCCCAGCTGCACAATTGGGGCTGGTCACCTCCTGCTGTGGTTCTGCAGTTCTTGTCTTCAAAACCTGCAGTGACTCTGTGTATTAATACGCAATAACGACATAAACTGCTATTTATGGGAGTTCTCCCAGGGCCCCAGATGAAAACACCCCTTTCCTAGAGACCGTTCCATGGGGAGCTGTAGGGCTTGGATTCCCCTTTGTTTGCTGCATGCCCAGGGTTTAGCCCTGTTGCATTTCCTTCTGTGAAATACAGGAAAAAATGTTCAGTTGTTATAAACAACTTTTGTGATTTATGACAAGCTTAAACAACTTCTGAAGCGATCTTTGAGGGTTGTCCTGCACGGGAGTAGAGCAGAGACAACACAACAGTATTTGATACGGCCCTTTTTGAAAGAGAATTGGTGAAGCACTGGGATTAGTCAGGCCGTAATACCTGCTTTGGAATGAAATTTAAACAAAACATACCCTTGTAGCTTCACTGCAATAAACAGTATTTCCAGACCATGGTGGAGTCAGATGAGAAGTGGGGTGGTGGAAGAGATCTCCTAAGGCACAACTTCAGCCTTGGGCAGAAGGAGAAGGGTGCCTTGGGCTGGGGCTGCAGCGAGGGGAAATGGTGCAAATCATAGAATCATCAAATTGTCTGGGTTGGAAGGGACCTGTAAGATCATCTAGTCCAACCATCAACCTAACTGATAAAAACCATCACTAAACCATGTCCCCCAGCACCATGTCACCCTGTCTTTAGAATCCCTTCAGGGATGGTGCCTCAACCCCTTCCCTGGGCAGCCCATTCCAAGGCTTAATAACCCTTTCCGTGGAAAATTTTTTCCTAATATCCAATCTGAACCTCCCCTGGCTCAGCTTGAGGCCATTTCCTCTTGTCCCATTGCCTGTGACTTGGGAGAAGGAGACGCAACTCCCCCCTCAGTCAGAGGCTACAGCCTCCTTTCAGGGAGTTGGAGAGAGCGAGAAGGTCTCCCCTCAGCCTCCTTTTCTCCGGGCTGAACACCCCCAGCTCCCTCAGCCTCTCCTCACAAGACTTGTGCTCCAGACCCCTCACCAGCTCCATTGCCCTTCTCTGGACACACTCCAGCACCTCAGTGTCTTTTTTGTGGTGAGGGGCCCAAAACTGGACACAGCCCTCAAGGTGGGACCTCATCAGTGCCCAGTCCAGGGGGATGATCACCTCCCGAGTCCTACTCCCCACACTGTTCCTGACACAGGCCAGGATGCTGTTGGCCACCTGGGCACTCTGCTCAGGTATTTAACAGCAATGGAATCCTTTCAATAGTTACCAAGAGGTCATTCTTAATCACTCTTTAATGAATTAAAAATAAGGTATGGGACAGCTAGAAATAATGGCCGTGGTGTAGATGAACTTGTGATCTCTTCATTACAGGAGGTTAAAATGCTTTATTCAAGTTAGAGCTTCATGCCCTCTATGAACCAGAGTGTTTTGAGTGTGGAAAACTGAAAACCTTTGGAAAACTCCGTGTCAATTTTGTGTTTGCAGATGCTTTTTAGTAACGAAGTAATCAACGCTAAAGGGGGTTTGATTTGTTTTTAACTGACAGGAATTACTTAATTGTTTTTTTTGGTGGAATTTATTTAAAATGTTGGGACTTTTTTGGTTATTGGAATTGTCAGCTGGTGGTGGATTTCATGGAATTCTCCCACACTGAATTGCTTTTTTTATTAAGTGTCTTAGTCACTGTGGTTGTTAAAGCCGAAATGAATGTCTTAACTTGTCTTTTGTTTCTTAATTTTGTACTTTATCCTCTAGCAGCTGAAGAAACATTAGTAAATGTAGAGAATTTGAAAGCTGTGACCATAGAAATATTTAACTTTTTGGTTTTTGCTTTCAAAGTTATTTTTAGTTTATCCTGAACTTCAAGGTTTTTTTTAATTTTTTTTTTTATTGGTTTGGTTAAAAGGTTTGTCCAGAGGGGTCGCATTTATCCGGTTTGACAAAAGGTCAGAAGCAGAAGAGGCAATTACAAATTTCAATGGTCACAAACCCCCAGGTTCCTCCGAGCCCATTACAGTGAAGTTTGCAGCCAATCCTAACCAGAACAAAAATGTGGCACTGTTGTCGCAGCTGTGTCATTCACCAGCTAGACGGTTCGGAGGGCCAGTGCATCACCAGGCGCAAAGATTCAGGTAGGTTAGGAGGAATAATGCATTTAAGGCTGTAACTGCTGTTCCCGTGTCCCTCTGGGAAACTGTCCTCTTGCCACTCCGCAGCAACACATTCATTGCAGCATGTGTGAATGAATACAGAGTGCACTATGTGTCCTGCAGTGTTATGTAAATAAAGTGTCGAATTAAAATATGATTAAAGTAAAATCTTACTTGTAAAATTTATATTGAAGTTAATTATGTAAAGGTACATACACTACAGTGTCTGCTTCTACGAGTGGGTGTACAGTGAGATGATAGACAGGAGTGGGTTCCGGGTGGGTGTTGATAGGTGCCTGTCTCAACAGATCCCCATTCTGGAGTCCGTATCTCTGAATGCAGATATAATTTGGCAACTTAAATAAAGCTCTGAACCATTGGTTCCAGCAGGGAGGTGTTACGGAAAAAATAGGAAAACCCTATTACCGATAATGAGATTCTGCGGGATTTCTTTCTTTGAGGCCTCATAAGTTTAGTAAGATTATTGAGTAATTGCAATATATTGTCTGCTTCTGGAGCTGTGGAAGATATTATGTATTTTGCCTTTGAGAATAGCCTTAGTTACTTTGAGTAAGAATTGCTTGAATTTGTCTTGCCTTAGCTGCTTAAAGGAGGGTGTTGGTAGTTGGACTGTACTCTGGAACATGCATCATATTTACTGTCCTGCAATTAAGTAATTGGCTTTATTATTAGATGTGTTCATGAGAGTTTCTGAGAGTAGTGTTTCCCTGCTGATAATTTACTTTTTTGTCTTCTTTATTTCCCTCTGAGGTATCCAATTAGCTCAGCAAAATTGAACTAAAACCTCAAGTAGCTTTTTGCAGTGCTACCGTTGCAGTGTTGCTGGGACTGTTCCATAGTGCCTTAGTTTAGCATTTTAAGAACAGGGAGGTATAATGTGTCTCCAATGAGACTTATATAGTCACCTTTTGTTCTACACTAAGGGTAATCAAACAGGTTGCACAAAGACTGTGGAGTCACCATCTTTGGACAATCTCAAAACCTGGGTGCAACGGGCCTGAACAACCTGCTCCGGGTGTCCCTGCTCTGAGCAGGGGGGTTGACTGGAGGGTCTCCAGGGGTCCTTGCCAACCTCAGCCATTCTCCCATTCCCTTCAGCTGTAGCCCAGGCAAGTTTAGCGCAGGCGGCTCCTTCAACAAGACTTCATTTCTCTGAAGCACTCATCTCCACACCTTCTAAGCCACAGTAAAAATAAGTATTTATGTTAATAGTTGCAGGTGAAACTAAATTTTAATGACCCCTTAAAATCATAGTGATAGGATCATTTAGGTTGGAAAATACCTTTAAGATCGAGTCCAACCATTAACCCAAAGCTGCCAAGTCCAGCAATAACTCTCCTGTCCCTTCTGAAGAGTTTATAGCCGTCCCTCTCAGCACTTCAGTGTGGGTCATCCCACCATGTTTCTGTGATTGCAACTACATCATAGTTTTCCTGCCATGTGGTGGCTTCCAGCTCCTCCTGTCTGTGGCCCACGCTGTGTGCATTGGTGTAGGTGCACTTCAGTTGTGCTATTGATCCCACCACCTTTTTGGGGGGAAGAAGCCCCAATTCCTACATGACTGTTTTCAGGTGCTTCTGTGGTTTCTTACGCATCCATAACCCCCCCTGCATATTTGCTGCCATGTGGACCTCCATCCCCTTCCTCCACTGAGATGGCAGACAGAAGGACCTTGGTAGTACATCATCCCTTAAACATTGGCCTGCTGCCCCCTGGCTTATCTCTAGCCAGCACCAGCCTGGCTCTATCTCCTTCCCCTTTCAAATCTAGCTGAAGGCTCTCTCAATGAGCCCTGCCAGCTCCTGCTCAAGGATCCTTTTCTCCCTTTGTGACAGGTGTACCCTGTTTGTCTCCAGAGGGCTGGAGTCATATAAATTGACCCATGATCAAAAACCCCAGATTCTACCGGTGACACCAGGCTCGGAGCCTCCTGGCTGCTCTTGTTTTTTCCCTCATCGTTACCTGCAACTGGAAGGACAGAGGAGAACACAACTTGTGCTCCTGGTCCCTTAGCCACTCATCCCAAGGCCCTGAAGTCTCTCTTGATTGTGCTCGGACTCTTCTAACAACTTCATCCCTGCTTACCTGAAAAATTGGTAATGGGTAATAAATCTGAGGGCCATACCAGGGCAGGAAGCTTTCTCTTCATGTCTTTAACCCAGGCCCCAGGGAGGCAGCAGTCTTCCCCAAGAGGTGGGGCCAGTCTGTGTCCTGGGACTTCTGCTCCCCTCAAGAGAGAGCCACTGTCAGAGGAGACTCATCTTTTCTTCTCTATGGAAGCAGTTTTGATGCAGGGTGTAGGCAACTTAGCCTCGGCGACACCTCGAAGCTAGAAGAACCATTGTCCTTGGTTTTGTTTGATTCCACTTCAGTTCGTTCGTTGTTCTTTTATTGTACCATTGAGAGCATGATTAGTGTTCTTCACCTGTGTCCTGTGTTTCTACAGATGGGAGTTTTCACAAGTGGGGATAAGATAGGAGAAAATGTTCTGTCTCTTTTTGTTCCATTCCTGCTGCTGTGGTAACTGTGTCCACTCGAGTTATCTGTGCCCAGCACTCATTTGTGAACACATTTTGGCCAACTTCTGCTCCTGGCTGTAGGCCTGCTGATGGAAAATCACAGAATCACACAATGGCTAGAGTTGGAAGGGACCTTAGAGATCATCGAGTTCCGACCCTCCTGCCCTGGGCAGGGACACCTCCCACCAGAGCAGGTTGCTCAAAGCCCCCTCCAACCTGGCCTTAAATACTTCCAGGGATGGGGCAGCCACAACTTCCCTGGGCAACCTGCTCCAGTGCCTCACCACCCTCACAGGAAAGAATTTCTTCCTAATATCTAATCTAAATCTCCCCTCTTCCAATTTAAAACCGTTCCCCCTTGTCCTGTCACTGCACTTCCTGACAAAGAGTCCCTCCCCAGCTCTCCTGTAGCTCCCTTCAGATATTGGAAGGCTGCTCCAAGGTCTCCCCGGAGCCTTCTCTTCTCCAGGCTGAACAACCCCAGCTCTCTCAGCCCGTCTTCATAGGGGAGGTGCTCCATCCCTCTGATCATCTTCGTGGCCCTCTGCTGGCCCCGTTCCAGCAGGTCCCTGTCCTTCCTGCGTTGAGGCCCCCAGAGCTGGACACAGAGGTCCAGGTGGGGTCTCACGAGCGCAGAGCAGAGGGGTAGAATCGCCTCCTGCGACCTGCTGGCCACGCTTCTCTTGATGGAGAGAGTTTGAGAGCTGAAGGTGTTGAGGTACTAGAGATCGGCAGAGGCAGTAAGAGCAGCTCTGGGTTAAGCTGTACTGTTATGAATATGCTGTTGAGACAAGATTCACCAGTTGGCTTGAAGACAAATGCTGTCCATCTCTCTTCATGTCGTGTCACAGACTTGCACGAACTTTAATGCGTATTATAAAACTTCCTCCCCTCAGTCACAAATCCCTGCACACCTGTACGCATGGCAGATGCAACATCCCATGGCCCTTCTTATTTTTCTTCCCACCTTTGGTGTTAATTGTGAGTTTTTTCTAGTGAGTCTTCCTTAAAGGATGCTGAACTTAATGAGTTATAATTATTCATACTGTGGTAAAGCTTAGGAACCTTAGCTTGGACTGAGTCTTGTTTGTTTTGTGTAGTGAACAAAACATGATGAAAGGATAAGCTGCTTCCAGAGAGCTCGCAGTCTGTATAAATTACAGTTGTGGTTTCTGCTACATCAAGGTTACTTAAACTGACATTTTGATTACACTTCATCCTATTCCATCATATCCCAGTAAATCCAGGATTAAGCCTTTAGTATCTCTAATTTGTAATTATTAATTTCCTACAGATATCACTTGGACCCTTTGTTTAATGTTCTGTTCATCCTTTGTAGCGGTATTTGTGGCTCCCGTCAGGAGCGGCTGGCAATGCCCTGTCCCACGGGTTTGGCCTCACCGATTCCGAGCTGTGGTCCCAGGCATGCTGCTCCCATCTGGAAGGAAAGACTCTGCAGCGTGGGGTTGTGTTTGGAGGACAGATAAAACACCCAGGTCTAGGGTTTCTGTCGAGTAAGATTTGTTTTCTTAAACAGAAGGCAGCTCTTTAGGTGTTGAACTCTGCTGAAGCGAAGGTGTTTAGCAGGCAAGTCCCTAGAAGTACTGGGCTTTCACAGTTCACCAGAGCTTTGTGCTAGAAGAATGTTTTTTCAGATCTTGAAAATATTCCCAGTTCAGCTGGTTTGCTTTCACACTTGTTCAGTGCTGGAGCCGGTTCCCAATTATTTTAGTGGGCACACTTCTGCTCATAGCCCAGTCGGTGAGCTGGGTCCAAAATGCCTGAAGGGGAATTGTCACTTCTCGATAATTCTTTGATCGAGGGGAAATGCGAGAAGACTGTAGCGTGTTTAACCCTGTCACTGAGGCTATGGCTCAGACAGCTCCCACGCATCTCTTTGGTCTCGCTGCACTGAAATTGTTTCAATTTTCAACTTTTAAGCCAGTGACCAGTATCACAGAATCATAGAATTGTCTGGGTTGGAAGGGACCTTTAAGATCATCTAGTCCAACCATCAGCCTAACTCTGAAAATCATCACTGAATCGGTGCAGCTGAACTCCTCTTCTTGGTGAAACTATTCAAAAATAGAACGGTGCCACGTTCATGTGTGAAGGCAACGTAGGCTAACACTAAAAATAATATTACTGCTTATTAGGATTATGTGAGCAGTGGGATTGCTCCCTCCTCTGGCGCTGTACGTGGCTGCTCTCAGATTGCAGTGAAAAGAATTCAGCAGAAAGAATATATAGGAATTTCACAGCACTAAAAAGAAATTATTTTCATCCAGGAGTTCTCACTTCTGAGAGTATGTCCTCTAGTGTGTTAAAATAATCCCAGAATCTATTAAATGAAGTCACCTGTCTCATAAGAGTAAAGCAAAAGGTCGTTCATACAACTGAGAAGCTTCTAAGGTGAAAAAGATTACAACAAAAAAAATGCATATGCTGTGTTGATAATGTCACAAGATGTTGGAATTTTGAGGTTAGCATGGCTTAGAAGTCATGTTATCCATAAAAAAACTTCATCTATAGACGCTTAGGGAGGATTGACAAAGCAGTGTGAAGAGATAGTATAAAAATAAGTGAAACAAAAATGAGGACGCCAGCAGTCCGTGTGATAAGACTGCGACCACTCAAATTATAGTATTAATGGAATTCTTTTAAAATTTTCTCCAAAACATCTTGGATCTCTGTGGGCTTTAGTGTTATTTGCCCAAATCGGACAGTCTTTTAAACAACCTTAATATGTTTAACTTCTTAAGTCTGTGTGGTCAGAAAAGTCTCTTCCTGGAGGACTCAGGGGTGTGAGCTGTCACCTGCTTGTGCCCGGCTGAGCGTTACCCCCAGCTGCCTGGGGACCCCGTGTCCCTCCCGTCAGGCCGGGGTGGGCTCAGGTGTATCGGGGCACCCCAGGGGCCTGGGCGAGTGCCCCCGCTCCTGCCAGGGCGATGCAAGTCAGAGTTTAGCCTCCGGCACAGGTCTGACCCTGCGCCACATTTACAGGCACTTCTGCACGTTTCTTGTTCAGTGTTTGCTTTTTAACCAGCCAGAAACTTTTGGGAAAGGTTTATTTTTCATGTGAACTTGCAAAGTATAGGTTTGCTTTAGAATGGGGTTCAGTCTGGGTAAGGGGGATATTATGTATGAGGTGATATTTCTTATGGTTGTTTTTTGTTGTGTGGGGTTTTTTGTTTGTTTTTGAAGTAACTTTTCAGGGCTTTTAGGGGTGTTTTTAACCTGGGGTTTTGTTTGCTTTTTATATAAACCTCTTAATGTTTTTGTGAGTCAAAGCAGGAAGAGAGGACAGTCTGTTTGAAAATTACTGTATCCAAAGAACAGAGGCACTTGCTATTTTAAATTATTTTGTCTGTAATACGCATTTAGACTTGTTGTCTTCCTGCATTTGACCCTCAGCTGCTCTTCTACAAGTGTTTCCAGTCCTTGATGTACTGTTGGTGTGGGCTTGTGGGCAGAGCCCGAGGCTTTATGGGGAGCAGGTCGAGAGCTACACTGACTGCTGGAACCAATGTCATGCAAGTCGGAGCTTAGTGATTTTCTACTCCCCAAACACATGAGCAGGATCCCGGGACTGGTGATCTGTTGAGGTGAAAGCTTCCCAGGTATTAATATAAATACATCCTACCAGATGATAACTCAAATGGAAAGAAGCTACAGAGCCGAGGGTGTCTGTCAGAAAAAGTAAGCCTATAAAGCATTCAAACACAACAACATTTTTATATAAAAGCAAAATAAATAGTAGATATATCACATAATCATCAGATCACATGGGTTAGTGTGTCTCTTTCGCATTCTGATGCTCTTAACTGCTGTTTCAGTTTTACTATAGTACAAGGATTCCCAAACTTGGATTTGTTGGGGCTGGCCAAGAGTGGCAGCGGCAGTGAGGTGCTGCAGCGGGAGCTCAGGTGTGTCCCACCGTGCTGCTCTGCCCCTGTGCAGCGCTCAGCAGCAGCCAGGCTGTGCCACCAAACCTGTCCCCGCTCCGGCTGCCCGCGGGTCTCACTGTTCAGGTGTCCCAGAAACCAGCTCCAAGCACCGGGGAGCCTCGGGGGGCGGGGGGATGGTGACCGAGTGGTACATCAGCCCAAGGGCCACCGTGAGCCGACATCCCTGCCTGGCTGCGTGCGCTGCTGCAGCTCTGCTCCCCTTCCTCATCCTCGCTGCCCTCAGCCCTCCCTCCGCACAGAGCCAGTGGCAGCTCCCGTCTTTATGCAGGGCAAGACAAAGCCAGTGGGGAGGCATTTGGCTCTTAATGCAGCGTTCACTGCCCAGACACCCGTTCCCTGTTTCCTCCAGGTCAGCAGAGAATCAGGAACTGCCACCGCCATGCTCTTGGCAGAGAGCAGCACGGGTACCGCTTTTAAGTGGTTTGCAAATCACCAGTGGTACACCACAGTTTGGGAACCCCTGGTATAGTATCATTATATTTCTACAATCACCTGACCTCACATTTTAAAATAATACATAAGCACAAGGGATCAAATTGAATTTTTTTTACCTTAACTTTCACATTTCCTGACCTTTGAGTGCTTAGCTGTGCAACCGTAATACTGCATTAAAATATTCTGAAGCTTTGAATTTCTAGGATGGAGACCAGAAGTAGAAAAAAGGGGAAATTAGAGATGTGGGTAATAGGAGAAAAGAAAATAATACAAAGCAAGACATAAAAAAGAGAGGATTTTTTTTTTTCTTTTTGTTATGCATAGATGTAATGCTGGGGCGCTCTGCAGGAGGCAGGATTTAGGAAGAGTGGGCAGGTGGTTTAAAAAAAGTCCGGTTCAGTAAAGTCAGAAAAGTTTTCCTAGTGTGAAATTGGTGAAAAATTAATAAGAAAAGTATACATGCGTACTGAAATTGTAAAACTGTCTACTGAAATGTGATTTGCTATTTTGATGATTTAGAGCTAATGCAGTCAGAATATTTGTGTAACTGGTATTGAGGAATAAAACCCTGAGATTAGAATTCTGTAGCTAGAAACGTGGGGCATCCCAGGTACTGGGAACTGCCTGGGGAGGTGCTGATGTTCCCTTAGGTGGGAGCGTGCACCACTGGGGCTAATGTAGTGACCTGCTGGTATTGGGAGCGTTTCCCTGCACCCGCTGCCTTGTGGTGGAAGAGGGAGTAGGCTTTGTTCCGCTCCACAAGAAAAAGAAATTTAAATTAATACACATAATCTCTATACCTGACAACAAACACACACACACACTCCCTCTGGAAAACCCAAAGAAACCCTTTGATTTCCCAATGAGTTCCCAATGTGCTATTTTAGAGGCAAGGAAAGCAGGATATGGGATCCCTGAGTGGGATAAGCAGGAGATGCCTGGGGGTGGTTGGAGGGAGCCGGGTTCCCTGGGGAGGGGCTGCCTCTTACCCGCACCCGAGCGATTCCACGGTGGTGCCCCGAGTGCTCCTAAAGCCTGGCTGGGTGTAAGGGATCCATCTGGTCCCCTGTGAAGGTGATCACGTAATCTTGCCTTGCAACTGCTGTGTTGTCTCCCTGTTTCTGGGTAGGATAGTTCCCTATTGAAAAAATAGTTGGAATATTTAACTTTTTCTTTCCTGGCAGCTGTCAATTTGATTGTCAATTTGAATGGGGAAACGTTTCTTTCTGGCGGTTTTTGATGTCCGTGTAGAAAATAATTCATTCTCAGTTGCTTCCCATTCAAGTTAATTTGCTTAATTGAATTGAACTTTTACATGAAATATTGTGCTTTTTATTTGCTAGGTTCTCTCCTATGGGTGTAGATCACATGAGTGGGCTTTCTGGTGTAAATGTTCCAGGAAACGCATCTTCTGGCTGGTGTATCTTCATCTACAACCTTGGTCAAGATGCTGATGAGGGAATCCTCTGGCAGATGTTTGGCCCCTTTGGTGCGGTTACCAATGTGAAAGTTATTCGAGATTTCAACACCAACAAGTGCAAAGGTTTTGGTTTTGTGACCATGACAAACTATGAAGAAGCTGCAATGGCCATAGCAAGTCTTAATGGCTACCGCCTGGGGGACAAAATCTTACAGGTTTCCTTCAAAACCAACAAGTCCCACAAATAACTTGCTCGTGCTTTTTGTATGGAATAGATAATTGAGTGACAGAAGTTGAAACATTTTTGTTAGTGTAAAACTCATTTTGCGCCAATTTTCACAAGTGTTTGTCTTAGTCTAAATGAGAAGTGAAAAAGGTTTTATATTCTGGGATGCAACTGACATGTTCAAATGTTTGAAATCCCACAATGTCAGACCAATTTTAAGTTCCTTTAAGTTATTTCATTTAAAACATGTTAAAAATCCCCTGAAATCTTAAGTAGATTGCATTAACTAGACCCTCTGGATGGTGGTAAAATTGAAGCATGCTTTCACTTATGAGACTAACATTTGTTCAATTGAATGTTGTCTGCAAAAACTGGAATTTTCTGAAAAATATCAGGCTGAATTCATTAATTTTCTTGTTTTTTTATGTTGTTGTTTTTTTCCTACCCATCCCCCTGACCTCTACCCCAGACATGGTAGTGTGGAAGAAAAGTGGAGAAATACTAATGTTTTAGTTGCCAGTAAATTGTTTGATGGATTAATATGCATTACTACGTGTATGTAGTTGAGGATGAGGCTCTCTAAAGTCAAGGTCTTGTAAGTAGTAGCATGCCCGCCTAACTTTTAACACCATTGATGAGGTAAGTTGCGCACTGAGCAGTGGCCGAGCTGGCAAATTCAAAGGTTTTTAGAAACATGACTTTTAAAGCCCACTCGCTGATAGGAACGGACCAAAGGGTTTCAAAGAAACTCCGGGAAGATTTCAGAGTCAAAAATGAAACTCCAAAAAAGAGAGTGTGAATATATGTTGCTACTTTATCAAACTGAATCTCTTCTGTCCAAATATTTAATGCATGGTGCACTACTTACTGGTACATTATAATGCAGCCAGATACTTACTCATTTTCAAAGATCATTATAGTTTGAATTCCTTCAGTAGTTCTATTTTGTAAAGAAAAAACAGTTATAAACATTTGAGCATTGTATTTCTCGCATCCCTTCTAATGAGTGCTAGATTTTTCTATTTTAATAGGATTTTGTTTTGACGACTAGCTTTACTTATTGAACACTCAGCAGAAAAGTACTTACTACTTGCAAGTTAGATATTAACAAAAAACCCCCTTTGATTTGTAGATTTAAAGATTAATCCCCCAAGTTTTCTGCAGACTGCCTTGAAACTTTGAGTTGTTCTGTTTCTGTTAATTTTCTTTTGCTTTTTTGTGTTTTTTGTTTGTTTTTACTTTTGCATTTAAGAACATTAAATTTGATTTTGTTTTGCTCAAATTTTGTTTTGTTTTTTATTTTCTGTTATTTTTTTGCTAAGTATTGCACAAAGTGTCCAGCTTTCAAAGAGCGTTGTTTTAAAGAACTCTAGTTCCTCTTTAAGAGTTTTAAGCTACTCCCTTGACAGATGAGTCGTCAAACAAGAGCACTACAAGAAAGGTGGCGCACAGAATCTGGTGTAACCCTGCAGGTGTTCTGTGGTAGGAGACCTGGAGAGGGTTGCTCTGGCAGGTACAGGCTGCGTGAGGCTGCTCTGCACGACTAGAGGCTTGCCCTGGGCAACCTTCAGCTCTAGTTCAGTTGCCAGCAGGTAGAGCCCAACGGGGAACATGTGGAGAGCGGCAGTTTCATTACAGCGTCTCCTTTTTTGGTGTGAACCTCCACCAGTCCCAGAGTTTTATTTTCAAATCCCATGCCTCCTGCTCATATTGCTCCGTATCTTGCTGACCTTGCCTTGTCTTCGCAATCGTTTCTCCTCCACCTGCAGCCTGCTTCCGCATGAGGCTGAAGAGTGGCTGAACCAACTGCCCCTCTCCATTGCTGTCTGGGGCTGCCCCTGTGCAGACAGGCAGTGGCACAGGGGCCCTCCCCCTCTTTCTGAGCTTGTGTGCAGCCAGGGGAAGTGGGATTTTTGCCATTAGTATGTTCAGCCCTGCTGTTACTGTCAGTCCTGTTCCCTCCTTGGAGCAGCTTGAGGGTCTGTAAAAGAGTGGCTGTGACAAAGCAACCAACTTACTCCCACCCCCAGGGCATGCTTTCCAGCTGTCTGGTCCAGTGTCTCTTCCAGGTGTTTCCACCAGTTACCATCATCTGTCACTTCAAGGAATACTTTTCTGTGTAGGAGGAGAGATTCAGAAGCATTTGAGTAATTTCTCCCGAGTTAAACTGCGCAGCGTAGAGACCTGTAGAGTGGCCCGACCTCATACCCTGTTCCACTGCAGCGGGTCTGCAATCATTTCCAGTTCCCTGTCATTCCCTCTTGCCTTATTTCATATAAGAGTAATTTTTATACTGAATGGGCATTGCTGTTTTATCACAGCATTTAAGTGGGGGGTTCAGACTTTCAATGAATGACACGCTAAATACGACTTTGCATCCGTGGTCATTCCTGGGGTGCTGGTCACTGCGGCTGTACCAGCAGCTGGTGCAGCATTCCTGGGGTGCTGGGAGATCACTGGTGCTCTTGGTTGGTTGGTTTTTGTTTGGTTTTTTTTTTAAAAAAAATCTCTTCTTGGAGGCTTTTTGGTGTCACTGTCATCTGACTGCTTCCCTGTTTTTCCATCTCTCATTCTTTGCTAAATAAGAAGGAAATGCAGGATAGTGTTTCAGTAGTGGTATTAAAACATCTCTTTTGGGAAAAATCTGATCCCGGCTTCCTTTGATAGTTGCTCTGAAAACAGTTACTGGGCAATTTATGTGAGTAAAGCCCAGGGCAGGAAAAGAGGAAAAAAAAAAAATCCAACTGAAATATCAAGAGTGTGGTGTGTGGTCTGCACCACTTTAACCATCAATAAATACTTGGCATAAATACCTGACCTCAAGAAAAAATTGTGTATGAATTCTTGATGCTTTTGGTCCTAAACAGTAACCAGTGCATCCTGCTGGTAAAGACCGAACGGAAACTTCTGGAAGTAGAAGCTAAATTCTAACAAGAAGTAACATGCCAGCACTTTATCCACCCAAGAGGTGGGAACAGCTGAGGTCCTTACCATGACCCCCCTAAACCCTCCCTGGAGACTCTTGTTTCAAGAGAGGTTTTGGCCTCTTAACCCTCAGATGGTTCCGGAAAGCTGTGGGTACATTCTGCTTTTTCATCCTTTAGTTTGATGAAATATAGATGTTTTTTTCAGGTGACACTTCTGTCTCAGTCACTGCTTCCAAGGTCTGTGTGAAACCAATGGCCGGTCTCAAACCAGAGGGCTCTTGCATATCCCATGGGATGCAGTGGGCTCAGTCATGCAGTGATACTGGGAAGTCTCGGGTGCTGGATTAGGACACAGGGATCAGATTTTAAAGACCTGGATTCAATGGTCTGTACTGGAGATGTACTACAGGGAACAGCTGTAATGGGAATGTTTTGGGGTCCTTTAGGTTGGAAGCCTCACAGGACACCCCCAGGCACCTGCTTCTGAAGGATCAGGTATAGTTCCTGGTGCAGGCCCATCTTTGTGGCCATGCTCGCACCTGGAGATGTCAGAGAGAATTCCGATGTCTCAGGGGTCAAGGCTTTTTGTGCTAAAGTTTCTGAAGGGATTGATCTGGCTTTTGTCATCCCGCAATTTGGGTGACGCCGTTTCCTTCTTACGCTTATTTGATCAGATAGGTAAATATGGTGCCCAAATGAGAAGTTTATCTGCCTGTATTTAAAAAAAAAAAGAGAGGAGGCTTATAAGGCTTTTCCATCTTTTCCATCACTCTCCTTATGGTGAGGGGAGCGAGCCCCAGAGCTGGCAGTGGGGAATCCAGAGAGCAGGGAGGCTGTTGTCAGGCTTCAGCTGGGCAGAGGGACCCCTTTGCTCCGTGTCCAAAACTCACTTTGCTTTCACAAGGAGAGAACTCGTCTGTCTGGGAACGCTGAGCAGAACTGGCCTCTGCTGCTGTAGCCGTTCCCAGCCAGGAGTCGCTGGGGCTGTCACTTCGCTGGCCACAGGCCACCTCCTTTGGAAGGTCATCTGCAGAGGGGACACCTTTGGGCCCTGGCTTCTGCGGGATAAAAGGCTGTGCCAGGGCAGGGTCACGCGCTGGGGCTGGGAAAGCCCTTGGGGCTTGGAATGGGAAGCAGTTTTATCTTTTTCAGGGAAATACTATCAGCTGTTGAATGTCCGCTGTAATTTTAATTATTGCTTTGTCACTTTTAGCTTTAGAATCACTTTGTTTTAAAAAAAAAACTCTTTTGAAAGGGAAGCTCTGCTGCCCTTACTTTGGTACCTATCCTTTTCTTGACTTTTTTTCAAGTGCTGGTTGCGTCTGGCACTTCCATGAAGGCACTTCCCAGGCTGCTGAACACGCTTGTTACGGGGCTGCTTCCAAAACTGCACATGAGCAGGCTTCATTCTTTGCAAGACTGTGGAGTTTCACTCTAAAAACGAGACAGTGCTTAGTTAAGAGGAAACCCGTCCTGCCTGTGGTTGAAGACCACCTCCCACTTTCTCTGAAGATGTTCTGAGCTCTAGCTGTGTTGTACAGAATTTAAAAAAAAAAAATCAGGTTTTCTTAGTATGTAAAAAAAAAAAATAATTGAGTTTTGTCAAAATTAAAATTCCTTGAAGGCTTTATTCAGACTCGGTTTTTTCCAGTCTGTTGATTTATTACTTAGTTTTTATTCCTGCTCAGTAACTTACATTTGCTTCACAGATCTCCACTATGAATGGAATTCACCCCCGTGCAGAAAGCTAGCCACAAGCCTAGAAACAGTTTAAACCCTCTGTTAACCATTGGCAGACAGGGAAATGTCACAGCAAATAGGGCAGAGGGAGCTCTGAGGTTGCCGTGTTCTTGGTCTGAGCTGGCAGAGGTGAGGACAGGTCCTGCAGAGGAGGAGATCCCTACGTCAGCGAAGCTCTAAACACGAGCAGGATGGAAGCGTAGTGTGGTCAGTTCTCTTGTGATTCCATTCTAGACAGTGTCTGCCTACTAAAGTGTTGAATTTATTTTGCTCTTCAAGCCACGTCATCATAAAGTCTGGTTCACTCGAGGTGCTCAGCTCTGCTCCTGCCCGTCGCTGCTGCTGTAGGGCTGGGGCTGGGGGCTGGAGCACCCATCTCTTAGGGTGGGAGGAGAAGGCAGGAGGCACCACTGTCCAGAGCAGCCCCGTAGTGGTGTGTCTCACACATCTTTTTCCTTCCCTCTGGTTGTGTTTTTTCAGTACATCTGTATCACAAGAGCGTGAAAGCACTGACCATTGAGAGCACACGAGTCGCTGCAGTGGGATAAATGTGTCACTGGGGTGAGTGGGTCAGGTCACGGTCACCTCCCTTCGGCCGGGTGACCAGAGGGTGTCACTATGGAGAGGACACCTGTTCTTGTAGGGACATTGAACCTTGTAGTAATGTTGTTTATACAAAGCAACTAAAAGTCTTCAAAAGGAAAAAAAGGCAGAGCTACGTTTCTAGAGAGAACGTTGAGCAGTTGAAACCAAAACGATGAAATAACTGTAAAGGTGATCCCTTATTCTGAATGTTCCGTTTTGGAAATAAATAGTCCCCAAGGTCCTTAAACATTTATTATAATTTTATGTTGCTTTAATGTTCTGGGTAAGGTCAATAAAGTAGAGATTCTTCAAATATTTCAGAGAGATGTTTTTTTCAGTGTGTTCTAAACTGTAATAATTAAGGTTACGGTTTGGCTAGTCTATGGTTACACCTGTGCTTTTCAAAAAATACTTGGAGAAAGTCCCCACGTTTACTTTTTTTAACACAACAAACAGGTCTGATAATAACAGAAGCTATTTATTGCAAGTAAGGTCCCGTGATATGTCTACCCGCAAAAAGGTAGGGTTTGTGGGAGGTTTTTTAAGGTCCAGCTTTTTGTGAGGTGCCGAGGGTGAGCCCCTGGTCCGGCTGCGGGGATCACACGCAGAGCCGTTTATCCTGACCCTGCCTCTGCCCAGGCAGTTCTCACTTCCCCGATGAGGAAATCTGTCCTTTGGAACACTGTCAGGGAAGCACCTTATTGTGCCATTTCTACTTTTAGGCTTCGAAGAATAGCTTTAGAGCGAAGGGATCAAATTCCCATTTAGCATAAGGAAACACAGCTCCCTTCGGGGAGCTGCACTGAATTTCTCACCTTTATCTCGGTATTTGGAAGCAGAAGAGTCGTTGTGCCGTAGGCAAGTTCCTCTGATGTAGCTCTGCACGTCCCGGCGTGGGACGCTTGGCACACTAGAAGGGGTACCTGTGAGGACCAGAAGGCTGGCGATTGTCAGCGGGGGGTGTTACACCTCCCTGCTTTCCTAGGTAGTCGCTTAAAAAGCCCGGGGTTTATGCCAAGGGTGGCGGTTGCCTCCGTCTTGCTTGTGAGAGCTGGTACCTGCGCCTTGTGCCACCCCCCTGTGCCGCAGCGGGGTCTGAGTCCCCCTGGTCCCTCCCCATGGCCCTGGGGGAGCTGCGGCTCGGCGGGGGCCGCTCGGCAGCAGCTCCTGTAGGGAAACCCCAGGAGCCCCCAGTGTTGCTTTCTCCTCCTGCCCGGTGTAAAAACCAGTTGAAGCCTTTGGGATCTCTAAAGCCAAAGGCAACAACACCCCGTGAGTGGATTTGACCTTAAGCCTGTTCCTGTTTTCTTCCTTCTTGCTGCGGTTATTTGTTAAATATTGTGCTTGGTCAAACACTTAAAAAGTTGAACTAGAAATATTTTTCTGTTGAGTGGAATTTTCAGCACTTAAATTCTTTTTGCGTTGAGAATGATGGAAAATCCGTAACAGTAGAACTGCCACCTGAAACCCTGAAAAATTGCTACTGTGTTCACATTTTAGAACCTTTGTTCTCATACTATTGTTCCTTATTTTTAAACCTTTCGGAGCAACTTTTGGGTGGAACAGCTGAACTTTTTCACTTGGTCATTGAGAAGAAAATGACTTGAGACATTTGAAACTTAAGTTGGGATAAACCTTTATTTGACCAGTAATTTTGAATAATACTGTACTTCTAGTCTTTTTATTGGTTTAATTTCCCTTAACTTATGTAATCTTTTGTTTATAAATTAATCTGTTTGTGGGACAGAAGGTTTTATCAATTGTTTTCCATACTGTACAGTATATGGTTAAACATTTTGTATATTTAGTGTGTTTTTAAGTTATTGATTTGTTTTATATCAAATAATTTATTTTTCAGGTACCATTTTCATTTAAACTTTGTTTTTACATGGGTTTATTTTAAATAAAGTATGACACTGCTTTCCAAATGTCTAAAATGAAGTTGAATCCCATTGTGTTATTTTGAGACTACTTCTGTAAATTAACTTACTTATTAATTAGAAATAACTGCAAAAATGTACCAAGTTCATACTTTGGTTGTGCTTCAATTCAAGTGCTTGGAAATTTTCTGCAATGATTTTTGAGCAATTTGAGACATGGGAATTTTCATATTGAAACAGGTCAAAGATTTGTTGAATGAAGCAGCAGCTTTGTAGAATCCTGTGGATGGAATTATGAGCATTGTTTTCTATATGGTATTTTCAAAATTAAATGGAACAACGCCTAGATATTTTATGCTAGTGTTAACACTGAAATGAAATTATCTGTCAATATTGCAAAGGAGTTTTGTACTTTTGCTACATGTTCATTACTGGTTTTGTTGAGCACTTGTTTGGAACATACTCATGATGTTTTTAAATGATCCATGATGAAAGGTGATGTACTTCAAAATAGAATTAGGCTTTTACTTAATTGTTCATATTTTGTCTTTTCTTTTCCTGCAGGAAATGGATTATTATTGTGCAATTTGGAATTTGACGTTTTTTTCAGAAGAATCTGAACTGTGTTCATGAATAGGCTAATTGAGCTTACGCCGCTAAAGAGTTTGTTACTTGTAGCCTTATTAGAAAGATGGAATTAAAAGACGGCACGTGATTTCCTTTTTATTTTTCAGGGGGAAAAGCTGTTCTCTCCATCTTACGGTGTTCATCTCAATTAAGCCCACACCAAAGCCCCGCTGCGCTGTGGCTCAGGAGCGGGTGTTGAAGCTTCTGGGGAGAGCCCTGAGCCCGGTTCCCTTGGCCCCGGGTCCCGCAGGGCGCTCCTATCCCTCTCCCAGTGCCACCCCACGGGGAGGTGGCCCAAGGGACCTTTATAAGAAATGCTTGTGCAACCCTGTCCTTTCAGTGGGAAGGACCCTGTGTACCACTGCTGGCTCTGAACAGAACGTGTTCCACAACTTTCACCAACACAGATTCTTAAAGTTCTGATAAATTGAAGCCGACTCCTCCTGAGTTTCAGCGTGTTCTTTAGTCACAGAAATTATCCCTCTCCTTCAGAGCTGGGCTAAGTATCATACTTTTGAGGCATTGGCTCTGATTTTTCTCTTATCTTAATGGCTTACCTGTGAGAAGGGAGGCAAAATAAGAAGAAAATAGTGTCTGATGTATGATAACGTGAAGCAGATGGCGATGCTGCATCAGCCCGGGCATCTTGATACGGTGGAGAACTCGATCTCCAGTTACTTCTTGTTGTTCTGGGAATTGCTCAGTCCAGCATTGCTCACCAAGTCGGAATTATTCTTTGTGCTAAATCGGTAAAGAGCAGAAATTAACATTTTCTGTTACTACCAATATAACAACAGGTTATTGAATGTGCAGCATCCATCATAATCAGGAAAGCTTAATCACCACGGCAGAGTTTTAGACCTTTCCTGGTTTTTACTTTGGATGAAGCTGGGGCAACTTCCACCTTCTTACTCCCACCAGATGTTAGTCCTGTGCCACCAAAAAGCTTAATAACAAAGTATGGCCATGTGAAGTATTTCCTCTCAGAAATGGCTGTTTTTTCAAAAGCAAAAAAACCAAATGAGTGTAGACCCCTGGATCCCCAGGTGGAGGTTGTGTTTTTGCAGAATTCCCAGTGGACTCCCTGCCTTTAGACTCTTCCTCCACTTGCTCTGCTGTGGGCACTGTCGGAGTATCCTACTGTGTTAGGATGAAGCGTGTTACATTTCGTCCACTGCATTTCCACAATACTGGGGGGAAAGCAAGGAAAAAAGTGTTAAACTGCACTGATTTCCACCTTGCTGGTGTGTCAGGAAACGAGGTGGAAAAAAATTCATCCTGTCTTTGTATTTTTCTCTGTATCTCCTACCTGGAAAAATGTTAGTATCGGGAATGTCCTCCTGGGTCGCATTAAGGGTGCATTTAGCTGGGGATCTTGTCTCCGGCAGTGGCAGTAGAAGCTATTTAAGGAAAGCACATTGTGCCTGGCCACTGTCCCACCGGCCCCCACCTCGCTCCCCTTATGCATCCCCGCACACGGCAGGAGGGTCCCGGGGCCCTGCCTGCTCCCCAAACCTCCCCCTCCTTTGGCTGCTGGAGTTTTGAAGCTGCTTTTCTCTTCCTTACGCTGTCTCCCACTTTCATCGCTGGCAGCAGGAGAGGGGAAGGGAAAGTGGAACGTTTGGGGAGCTCTTTAATGTGTGTGTGTGTTAAATGTGCAGGTAAATGAAGGTGAATAAATAGTGATATTTCACTCTGCACTGTGACATACTTTCTCTTTTTTCCTTTTAAAAAGGATTTATGTATAGAAGCAGTGAGTTTAGGAAAATGGGAATCTCAGTCTAGTTTGTTAGCACATAACGTCTGTAATAACTCATTGGCAATTTTTTTTTCTTTGCAACAAAATTTAAACAAAATTTTTCACAGTTTCACTGAATTTCACTGAATTTTTTAGAGTTGGAAGGGACCATAGAGATCATCTAGTCCAGCTCCCCTGCTGAAAGCAGGATTGCCTAGAGCTAGAGCATGTTACTCAGGACGGCATCCAGGCGGGAAGTTAAAAGACAAATTTTATTTGTTTGAATTTTAAGTATAGTATGTAATGCTTTAAATGTTGAACTTTTCAAAATGGATTGACTTCTCTTTGCAGAGCTGTAGCTGAAGCACTTATTAAAGAGCTCGTTCTCAACTTAAACTAGAACTTAAGGAGTTTAATAAAAATGAGCTTGGGGTGTCCTGTATTCTCTTGAGTAGGTGTCAGTGACCTCTTAAGCTTACTTTAACCGAAATTCTGTTTGAATGTGTTGGACAGATTCTGCCCCCAAGTCCAGCCCTGCATGCTACAAAGAGAGGTGCTCGAGGCGAGCAAGGCCGAGTGTGTGCCGTGGGAGCGGCGGCGGGGCCGTGGGAGCCGTGCGGGGCTGCCTGCCCTCCCGGTGCAGCGGGCTCCGGCGTGGCTCTCCCGGCAGCAGGATTTGAGGGCTGCCCTGCAGCCTGCGGACGGCGGGGGTGAGTAACCTTGCGTGTGCGTCTGGAGTCACAGCACCAAGGGGTTTGGGCTCTGTCAGACCACACCTGCGCAACTGGGGACGAGACATTTTTGTGACCATGTGTCCTGCTTCACCGTTCCATCCCAGCTTGTTCCTTCTGCTTTGCATCTTTCAAGACACACAGTGTACATACACATTTATATCTATATTTATATGTGTACACACATATAATACCTGTGTGTGTATGTGTGTATTAAAATGTTCCAACACTGTATTCATGGATAGTTGTGTAGAATACATATATGTGTCTGTTAGTTGTATGTATTGGCATTATATATCTGCTGTATATGCTCATACATGCAGTTCCATTATATGCACATACATGCAGTTCCACATGCCTACACAGTATAAAGTAATTCATACAAAGAGGCATATCCTTAAACATCCAAGTTTATATAAAACTTTATAAGGTATCATTAACAGTAGTACAGTAGTGTAACGAGCAACATATGGAACTTGGAGAAAATTAATCTCCAGCTGGGTGAAAATTTAACATCCAAATCTTTCTGAAGTTCCTCTTGAAATAACTAGAAATTGGGCCACATCTATATGTTGTATCTTAAATTTCTCAACAACGGTCCTGTAATGCACATTGTCACTGCTTTTCAGAGAGTGCTTCTCGTTCCTTTCTCCCTGTGAGACAAAACGCTGTCACTTTGGGAGCCGGTGACTTCTGAAATTATTTTTGTTTTGTTTTAAGCCCCCTTTATTACATTTTTTTCCCCTTTCTATTTTTACCATATCTCATGGGTCTTAATGTTTTAATCCTTTCTTACTGCAGGAATGGAGGAAGGAAGACAATTCAGCCCCAGAAGGACGGTGATGTAGTGAAGTGGCAGTGACGGTCGGCGTGTGCCTGGCACACAGCGTGGCTGCCCGGGTGCTCCCCCACCCCTGTCGCTGGATTCCGGGGTAGCCATCCTCATGCTGGCTTAGATAAAACGATTGAAGCATTGCTTGAGTGTCTTAAGTGCTGCTTTTCTGAACAAGGCAAAGTTAAGATTTGCGGTAGGACGTGCTTTGATGGCTTTGCCTTGTTTGATCACTCACCCGGCTTAGAAAGACTTGCCCCAGATGGTTCATTCCTGGCAGCGGTGTCTCCAGCGCTGTGATATCCTAGGGAGTGTTCTGGCTGTCCCAGTTTGTATCTTGAGTTACTTAAACACAGTAATTCTCAAAGGCAGCGTGAGATGGAGTCCTGTTCTGAGGCTTTGTGCCTTCCCCCTGGTCCCGGTGTGCAGCACTCTCAGCTGGGAGGCTGAAGCCTCACGTGCTGCTGGGCTGCCGGTGGCCTTGGGGAGGGAATGCTTGCCCTCATTTGGCCTCTCCACGTTCATATCACAAACAGTGACCTGACAGAAGAACGGCTTTAATATCCACTGCATGGAATCTGATTTCCCGGTTCCTTTGTCGGGATACATTCTGGGTTTGGGTGAGGGAGTAACACAAGCCGGTCATATCTAAGAATAAAAAGGGAAGAGGCCAGATGTTTTGTTGAATTGGTGAGATTAAGGCAGCCCGACGCAATTTGTCAAACGCTCCTTCTGCAAAGAATAACCCGGTGACTGATGGTCTGGTCACCCCTGGGTGTCCCTGGCAGCGCTGGGGCAGGGTCAGCATGGGGCAGGGGGAGCCGAGCCGGTCCCTTCGCTCAGTGAGGAAGGGGAACGTCACCTTAGCCTCCACGGGGCTTTTGTTGTACAAACCAAAGGAGGAAAAAAGGTGTGACATCCTAATATGAACAAGGGTGAAATGGTTTTGCTCAGAAATGCTTTAGTCTTTTGTAGTACTGGTGCTGGAGTGGGGTCTGCCCTGCTGGGTGGTGCTGCTGGAGCTGGGGCTGCTCTGCCAGCCCAGCCCGCGCCGCCTCCTGCTCCTCACTGGAGCTGAAGGAGAAATTCCATACAACGGCTGCTCTTTCCTGCTGTCGGCACTCAGATCTGTGTGAAAGCTTATAGGTTATAAAATAAGGTGATGTGATATGGCTTCAAGAGGATTTTAGCTATTCAGGTCCTAAAAAAAATAATAATAGTAATCAAATGTCATTGTCGACATAAATAAGACTCCAAAGGTGAGTTCTGGGTATGGGTTTAGGTGATGGGGTTGCTATAAATGCTCCAATCACCCACATCTTATACCAGCCCTCCACCAGCATCTTATTTGTGCTGATAGAGCTGTTGGTGGGACTTATTTAAATGAGTTAAGCCTCACCAGTGGTTACTTTCAACCCGGATCAGTTCTAGGATCTGTTTTCCATGTCGTTGCACAGGGATGGACATACCAGCACTGCTGGAGGGGCATTTAAAGGGTGGGATCGAAGAGCTGAGTGTGGGGCTGCTTCCAGTAGGAAAGACAGATCACTCCTGCTGTGAGCGCTTGGTGTCTGCTGCCGGGCTGGCTGGAATCAGAGGAACTATTCAGGAAAACCAGTTAGAGTGGAATGTGGACAGTGTGGATGTGAAGGACAGTTGGGGTTGCTTCTTAGTCAAAATCGCTGGTACGGTCATCGGTCTGCATTCCTGGCAAAAGCAGAAAAAAATACCCAACAAAAACCCAAAACTGCACTGGAAAAATCCAACCCAAAATATTAAAGGGAAATGTAAATGGAGGTGGGGGAGGACTGGTTGGCAATGAAAGATACATGGGAAAGATCGGGGAGTGAAGGAGTTGTTCATGGCACTGTGAGGTGGGAGAGAGAGAGACTTCGTTTGGAGCTACAGCAATAATTGGGCAGGCAGAGCACACATACCTGTGAGGACTGGGCTCCCCAGTTCCAGAAGGACAGGGAACTGCTGGAGAGGGGACAGCAGAGGGCTACAGAGATGATGAGGGGCCTGGAGCATCTCCCTTACCAGGAGGGGCTTTTGGGGACTTTTGGGCTCCCTACCATAAAAAAGACATCGAGGTGCTGGAGCAGGTCCAGAGAAGAGCAACAAAGATGGTGAGGGGTCTGGAACAAAAGTCTTATGAGGAGAGGCTGAGGGAGCTGGGGTTATTCAGCCTGGAGAAGAGGAGGCTGAGGGGAGACCTTCTCGCTCTATCCAATTCCCTGAAAGGAGGTTGTAGAGAGGTGGGGGTCGGTCTCTTCTCCCAAGTCCCAGGTGACAGGACNGATATGGTTTAGTGATGGTGTTGCTTTTTGTTTGTTGTGTGGGTGTTTATTTTTGTCAAAATTAGGTTGACGGTTGGACAAGATGATCTTTAAGGTCCCTTCCAACCCAGAGATTCTGTGATTCTGTGACTTGTTCTTTTTAGTCTGGAGAAGAGAAGACTGAGGGGAGATCTAATCAATGCTTATAAATACTTAAAGGGTGGGTGTCAGGAGGATGGGGCCGGTCTTTTTTCAGTGGTGCCCAGGGACAGGACAAGAGGAAATGGGCACAAACTTGAACAATGGAAGTTCCATCTAAACATGAGGAGGAACTTCTTTCCTGTGAGGGTGGCAGAGCCCTGGAACAAGCTGCCCAGAGAGACAGACTCCAGGTGGTGGAGTCTCCTTCTCCGGAGACATTTAAACCCGCCTGGACACCTTCCTGTGGGACCTGCTCTGGGTGGACCTGCTCTGGCAGGGGGTTGGAGGAGATTGCTCCCTAGCCCTTCTCCCACTTTTTGATGACCATGAGGAGAGGTTGTGGAGAGGCGTGAGAAGTATAAATGTTCTGGTGCAGAGTGTGGGTCTGACGTGCTGAGGAGGAGCATACAGACATGTGTGCTGAACTGCCACCACTGATAACACGGACGTGGAACACCTCTGTGAAGAGGGAGCCTCAGGTGCAAATTGTTCTGAGCCCTGTAGGAGCAGGAGAGTCCATGTGATGAGTCAAACGGGCTCAATCACGTGCTTCACAGCATCTTGTGACGCAGGACTGAAGCTCTCAAGAAGGCAACATGAGGGGGTCTGTATACACCTGCTACCTCTGCCATCTGTCTGTATCCTTTGGCTGGGAGGTGCACGAAGCTGGAAAAGAGGAAATTGTTCTATGACAGGATTTGGCAATCTTCTGTCGACCTTGTCACAGGTTCTTTTGTGAAAATGTAGTGGAAGGCTGGTGATGAGAACTCGGAGATCTTGGTTGTTCAGGGTTTGTCACATAGGTGGTGTGGAAGGGAGAAGGCTCAGAGCAGCCAGTTAGTGATTTCCATCTTCCCGACAGGCTGGAGAAAAGCTTTTTGGGTGTCCTCAGGTGCGGTGTATGACAGTGCCGTTGAGCTCTTCTCGCTCAATAGGGACTGGGCAGAAAGGCAGAAGCCATTTGACACACTCTTCATTGTGAACTGGGCCATCCTGCTTTTCTTACTCTGACAACACACCAGTTGAGCAATGCAGGGGGTTGAAC
>VXAK01023265.1:0-42381 GCA_013399435.1 Arenaria interpres
TCTTCATAGGAGAGGCTCCAGCCTCTTCATAGAGGGCTCTAGCCCTCTGATCATCTTCACGGTCCTTCTCTGGACTCACTCCAACAGGTCCACATCCTTCTGATGTTGGGGACTCCAGAGCTGAACCCAGTACTACCGATGGGGTCTCACCAGAGCAGAGTAGAGAGGCAGAATCACTTCCCTGGACCTGCTGGCCACGCTTCTCTTGATGCAGCCCAGGATGCAGTTGGCTTTCTGAGCTGCAAGCACACACTGCTGCCTCCTGTTGAGCTTCTCATCAACCATCACCCTCAATTCATTCTCTGCCCAACCTGTGTTTGTGCTTGGAATTGCCCCGACCTATGTGTAGGACCTTGTAGGACCTTCCACTTGGCCTTGTTGAATTTCCTGAGGTTTGCACAGACCATTTCACTATCCTGCATTGGCCCTGCCCCTCAGGGTATAAAGAGACTGTCCTGGAAAAGATGTCCCCTGTCTCCATCCCTCAGTACAGGTTGGTTCCAGAGCAGCCCCTGGGTGTCACTACCTCAAAGCCACACTGGCACTGTGGGGAAGAGGGGAAGTTATCAAAACTTGATAAATAGCTGTCTTGAATTACTTTCTCCTTTGAGCACAGGGCACCAGACGGGGAGTTACTAATTGCTGGGGGGGAGCCGAATGTCAGTAGGCATTCAGGCGAGAGATTGAGTCTTGCTCTTGCCTCCGGTGTACAAGGGAAAGAAAAAAGAAAAAAAATGTTATTACACTTTATAAAACTCTTCAGAAGTGAAAAAAGTGTGATCTTCTTTTGACGTTGCCTGGCACTTTCCTGCTCTGAACCATCAGGAGTCTGCACAGTAAGTCAAAAGGCCATCCCAAGGTATCTGGCAGATTTAATTTGTTTGAGGGTAGAGTCTTCTCAGCTGGATTTTAATTAGCAGTTGATTTTCTTCGAATGCAAAAAGCAAAGGGTGTGTGTCTTGACACACAGAAAGGAGACTTGCAGCGCATCTTTAGACCTTCATTGATTTGTCTGTTTTCCTCAAGCACTGCCATATTCTTCTGTTTTCATGTGGAAATATACAGAAGCTTAAACATAAATGGAAATTTGTCTTATGAAGGAGGAAAAGGAGAACAACAAAAAAAAATCAGACCAAGCATTTAAGGACACTGTTTTTTCTGCAATATTGCTGTGTAAAGCAATCTTGACATCACAACAAATCAGTCAAATATCATTTGGCGCAAATTGTCCTGTGACTTCACTAAACAACGTATTTGCTAATAGTTATGGCTAAATAATGCAAAAAAATCCCATATTGTAAATAATGTATTCATCCACTGATGGACAACAATCATCTAATACATTGTTAGATAATGTGTCAGCCAGCCCTATAATTGGTAGACTAATGAATACGATAGTTCATATATAATTTATTCAAAGAAATATGCCTAATTTCCCAGATTAAAATAAATAATTCAGTTAGATGTATTTGTTAGCAGAAAACCATTTGTTAGCTAATATGAATATTTTCTTAAGGTCCAAGTGAACAGGATCTTTTTACTGCATTTGAACAGTCTCTTTAGAGGGCTTATAGTATACCTGCCAACTCCTTTTTTTTACGGGAAAAAATGACCACAGATTACAAATGTACCTACATGCTCATGTGTTTCCATAAATTCAAGCAAAACCAATCATCAGCTTGGTATTTTTCCCATCATAGAGCCTATAAAGAATCAGCTTCGTAACAAACTCCAAACAGTTACAAATCTTTATTTGAGTTCATTTGTACATTTGCAAATAATTTCTCTATAAATATAAGCTTCAGCTTTTGCCAAATGTGTCTTATCCAAGTAAAGACCAGAAAAGAATACAGGGTTGTCTAAAACTAGACGGCTCAGCTGAGCAAGGTGGACGTTTTAGTGGCAGTTGGAAGATCTGGCAGGACTTGGGGGCCTGCGAGGTCTTCCGGAGCTGAGGCCTCCTAAATTGACTGGAAGGAGCATCTGACTTGGCTAACTGCAGGTACAAGTGATAAGAACAGGTTCACAGCCTTTGCACTTTAATTGTTTTCTCCTGCAGCTGCACTTTTCCTTCTCAAGGGCTTGCTCAGAAGAACACAAACACTAGACACAGGGGGCTCATGCTGTAGCATGGAGTCATGGGACTGCATCAGGGACCACCCAGACCTTAGTGCAGAGGTGCACAGTGCCTTCTGCCTCCTTCACCTAACGATGAGATTACCATGAAGCACACAAATCTCATCAACCCTTCTTCAGTAAATCTCCAAACCTTGAAAAGAACATCCATCATTTGTGGACAGTTGTCTTACATGCTAAGAGGCTTCAGCACATAACAGAGAAGCTATCCATACATGTTTCATGCAAAAAAGAATTCCTACAAGTGCAATATTTCACTTGCAAATAATGTTGATGCAGTATTAGTAGCAATATATTGCATTGTCCTTTTAAAACTGGTTGAGAATAAATGGGCTAAAACCCATTCCTGCTGAAAGTGATACCAAGCTGGAAAGGTGACTTCATCCCTGTAATTGTCTATATCATACGAAATCCCATTCACACTTCAGCTTCACATAAAATACTATAATAATGAGAATTAGGAATTTAGAAACAGTCAAAGGTCTGGAAATCAGCATTATCTTTAATTTCAAAATAATACATTTAAAATTAAATCTGGCCCCTTCTAGCTAAGGATTTTATTTCCTTCATACCTGAGTGTATATTCATGGGAATAGTAGAAGTCAGTTGATTATAGGTGTATTAGTTTGGGCAAACCTACTGCTGTTTCACATTACAAAGGAACAAATTTTTAAAAATTTAAATTATGCATTTTTCACTTACTCTCACTCTCTGAATGTCTAAACCGCTTTCAACAACATTATAAAAAAGCAACCTGAAGCAATGATCTACCATGGAAAATTTCAATGTGACTTGTTGAAGTGTGGTAAGTTTATTAGTAAGTGACATAAACTATAAATAGGCCTACAGAAGAGCAGATTAGGCACTTTTAAAACTGAATTTCACACTGCTCGCTACACTTTGCCTAAGATAAAACACATGCTATAATCCCAAAGCAGTGGTCATTGCAAATTGATGCACATTTTAACTAGAACAAGGCACTGGGTACCCATTAACTCATTTTATTTTAATTTAGCAGTAAAAGCTTTCATTATAGCCATTAGACAAGAGAGAAACCTTTGGCATTAAAGTAAGAGAGAAAGCATATATAGAAATAAAATAAAAATTTAATTTACAGCGTGGGGACTGGTAAGTTTATATTAACAGAACTTAAAGACTTAGTTCTAAATAATTGAATCTGATTAATACAAATGGGAAATATATCAAAAACATTAAAATATCTGGAGAGAATTCATTTTAGAGCTCTGTAGACGGAGGCTAACCCATGTTTAAATACATATTTTTCTAGTTGTCCTTGAGGAAATAAACCCAAGTTGCTTTCACAGTTGTTTGTAGTATATTTGTAACTATTATAATTTTCCACACTTTCCTGTAATACTTGGTTGGCAAATAGGGCAGAGAAATTTACATGTTTGCAGGCACGATAATCCACCTGTCATTTTCCTCAATTCTGGGAATCCTTCTTTTCCTGTCTTTTTTCAAGTCTTAGCTTTCAAAAACACATATTTTGGAGCAAACCTAGCCACCACATTCCATTCACTATGTACAGCCTCTATTTAGAAGAATCATTAATTAAATTAGGTAATATGAATAAAGAAAAAAAAATAAGCATCCAATCCATATTAGAAAGGAAAAAAATCCCTCTGATGCCTGGGATAGAGCAAGTTGGATGGTCTATACACCTTTAACACAAATGGACTTTGGATAGCAGGGCTTGGTAACAGTCTTGGATGCTACATCTGATTTGCTGTCCTTATGGTTTCTGCCTGACCCTTGGAGACAGGAGAGAGACATGCCAAGAGACAGAACTGGCTGTTCCTCTAACCCCCTGTTTCTTTTCCAGCCCAAACTCCATCCCATGGAAAGTGGGGTACCAGGGCTCAGCATCCTCAGATGTTTTGTACCACCCCTGAGCTCTCCAGGCTGTCCAAACCTGGGAATGCCGACTCCAGCACACACCCAAACACCAGACCACAGAGTCAAACTCTGTTTCCATCTTTCTTGGACATGTTAGTTTTAACAAGACTTTAGCCAGCTTCAGTACAGCTCTTAATTCTCCTTTCTGTGTCCACATGATGCTAAGTAGCATACAGGGCTCCTGCCCATGGTGCAGGCTCCTCAGACACCCAGACAATTTATTCTGCTCATAGAAATAGTGACTATATGGAAGACATACTGAGCTCTGCTCACCTTGCCAATTTAGGCTTTGTCTATCAAGCAGGACACACATATTGTGTGATCCTGACATGGCAGAATGTGCTTAGAAAATGATCCTTCAATCATATCCCTCCTTGAATTTCAGCTTACAATGTAAATATGTATAAAATGCCTATTCTAGCTCTGCAGAGGTGCCTTTTTTAAAAGAGCATGAAATCCAGTCCCTGTAGCAGTAACTCCATTTGCGCACAACTGGGCTGAGCTGTTCTTCAGAAGGATCTGAAGCCCATTTTCCAAGCAATCAGGAATTTATCGTGTTCCTGATGTGGAATTCTCCGTTTTGCTGTAGTCAACAAAGTCACCAGGACTCTGCAAAGCACTGAGGTCCACCCGCACAGAACAGCTTGCGAGACTGGGGCCTGGGCACAAACAATAGCAGTTTTCTTGGCAAGCTTGAAAGACCTTCTTGTTGGCAGATTGAGGAAGCCCACGCTTATCCTACTGCACTGCCGTTGATCAGTATCAGAGAAGAGCATTAATCAAACATGCAATACCATTATTTTTCCAAATTGAGGTCTCAGGTCTGTGAGAAGCACTTCTCTTAACACAACATTGCACAAATATTATGCAACCACACTTCAAAACTGCTGCGTTGAGAAATCTGAATAATAATGAGTACTTTTTGGAAATATTGCTCCAGTCTTGCCTCTGTCTAGGCAGGAAAGGCTGATCGTAGGCTACTTGCTGCATGAGTTAATTTGTCTTTTTATCTGCTTTTGGCTCATAGCTCACTTACAACTTTGTGAAAAATGACAGAGTGTCAACATCTTGCCATTAATGGGCCATGTGACAGACGCCCAGCACAGCAGGCTGAAGAGAAGCATCTGAGTCCTGCAAACTCTCCTTACTGCTAGATTTACTGATGGATGGCAGAGCTCCACAGTGCTGACAAAGATGCTACTGACCTTACTTCCAAACATGCTAGATGGTTTGCAGTTTGCAGCAGTATGTCCAGGACATCAGATACAAAAACCAAGCATGTTTTTAGGGGAGAAGGGTTGATTTTTAAATATGGGAAATGGTTCAGATTCAGTAAAATCTCTAAAGAGCAAGGTTGTTTTGGCAATGTTTCTGTGATCTACAGAAATAGCAGATCTTCAAAAAATTGAATCCATAGAATAGTAGGTAATCCTCATCTTTTTCTCCGTGTACCACCTGTCCTCTACAAGAAACTTTGTTATTAACTTGTGACAATACTTAAACTGGCCAGATTATGTTAAATCTTTGGAAAAGGAGTGCTTGTATAAACGGGACTTTGCCAGTGCAACAAAGCACTTCTTATAATAGTTTTTGCAAGCTTCTGTTTTGTTGTTAAAAATTTTTTGTTTTCCTCCACGCAGAACAAGCACTCAACTATTTTCATTCTGTAAAAAGGGAACAAAAATTAAGATAGCATGTGCTTTCCTTTTCAGCCTGCATTGTCTCTGAGAAGCAAATAAATACAGCCTTCTTTCTTGTGAGGATGAGCATCAGAAAAGTAAAAGTAGGACATGCAAAATAAAAGCATTGGTGAGTCATAGCTACACACACGGCAAAGCCAAAAGCTCATTACAACAACTTAGAGGAGTTGTTCTTGTACAGCCTATTCTGCATTTGCATCAGTGCTTTAGTTCAAGCCACGAATTGCTCAAAGATCACCACTCTCCACACAGGGAACACAGCAGCAGAGCATGTGAACTAGATTCCTTTGGGGTGAGATGCGCAGACGCCCTCCAGGAGGACATCTAATGCACTGCAGCCACAAACGGGCCTTCAAGTTACAGGACAAAGCTAAAGCCAGCCAAAAGGAGAATCCTTGAAAAGCACATCATGTGGACACATGGTCTTTGGCACCATTTCTCACCACAGATCCACTTCCATTTTTCCTTGCTGAATTCAACATAACCAATGAGCACTGAGAGGGTCAGGAAAAAGCTTTTGGGTGTTCCAGCCAAGGAAGTGAGGTGGCACCAAATCCCAAATCTCAAGATTGAGAGGCAGAGTTTGGAAACCAAGCAAATAAGCTGTGGTATTAATATCAGCTTGTACAACCATAACGTCTATGGGGAGCCAACGAGACTCCAAAAGCTGCATGGACAAATTGAGTATTTTTGTAGCAATAGGGATCCTGTGTGAGTATTGCAGCTGGCTCTCTGACCTGAAAAGCAGACAGAGAGAGGAGCTCTTCAGTTTGGGAAGAAGCAGTGAGCTGCAGGAGAGAGATGCATAAAAAACTCCTTAAGACACTGAGGATGCAGAAATGTGGACTCACTGCCTCATGCAGGTAGTGGTGTAAACTAAGGAAAGGACGACTTTCTGTTCCCATAAACTCGAGCTGCAGTAAAGGGTGGTGTCTCACTGCTTCTCAAGCCCAGGGAAGACAAATTCCCACGGATGTGTCAGATGCCCCATGGTGCTCAGACGGCCAGCATCCAGGCAGGGACTGACTGCAAGGCTTTGCCAGCCAGCAACACCAGCCGGCTCTGCCACCGGGGAGCAGGTGCAGGGTCTGTACGGAGCCAGGCGCTGGGGAAAACAGGCTTCCCTCATTAAAACTCACGTACCTCGGAGATGCATTTAAGCTATGTATCATTAATTATTGCCTTTACAGCTGCATCATTATTGCAGTAAATAATGGATGGATTTCTGTCCCATGTAGGGGAGATTTGATCCTAGACAAGGTTGGAAATATGCCTCTCCCAATTTGGAGACAAGACTTTTCTTTTTTAGTGTTCCTTCTGTTTTCTATTCATGCATGTATTTAAATGCTAAGCTCTTCTCAGAATGATAGCTAGACATGGAGAAGAGGAAATATCCGTAGATTCAGCTTTGCCAGAAAATAATGAATGTGGGGAATGGAGAGGGGGAGCTAAAATAAATAAAGGCTATTTCAAATACATTCTGCATCATTCATGTCCAGTTGTGGTGGGTTAGGATGGCCAGCAGCCAAATGCCCACCCAGCTGCTCGCTCACTGTCCCTCCCCAACAGGATAGCAGGAAAAAATGAGATTAAAAAGCTCGTGGATTTAGATAAAGACAGAGAGGAAGGTCATTTACCTGTTACCATCATGAGCAAAACTGACTCAGTTTTCTGTGAAGAAATTAATTCTCTGGAAAGAATTAATTTAATATATTGCCAATTAAAACAGATTTTGGTCATGAAAAACAGCGACCCCGAGGTGCTGCCATTGTGGCTGCGGGGCCCAGCCGTGCCCTGCGGCGGGCCGGTTGGAGAAGGCTGGAACAGGTTGTGTCCAGCAACAGGGAAAACCCGGCCTCTTCTCACAGAGGCCACCCCTGCAGCCCCCACCGCTGCGAGCACCGACACACAACACATCATGTAAAACATCACAGAGCACAAAGACCCCATTCCAGCTGGTTTTAAATAGCACAGGGATAGATAACCAGGCATCAGTTACAAATAGAAAAAAAAGTTAGTGTCGTGGCTTTCATTCCAGAACATGCAATTATATATATAATTTCTTAATAGCCAGGATCTCAATACAAATTATCATAGAGATCTCTTTTATGCATATTCAAGACTAGATCCTTTGAATATAGTGTTCCCAAATAAAGCTCTATTTTCTGCAAGGATTTCATTCTTGCGTATTAAATCTGAGTATCTTTATATTTTCCACCTGGACAAGAGCATTTCCATATTTCATAACACAAGGTTTAGAAGTTTCATCAAAGCAAATGCGCCTGCTCGATGCTTGTGAGACTTTTGTTGTACAGAAAGTGTTAGGATCAAAATACTTCTGAAAAAGTCAGGAGAATCCACAAGATATTTTCATTCAGTCCGGGCAGGAAAGAACCTACTTTATGAATAAATATCCTTCAGATAACTCACTCACAGCAGGAGAAGCAAATCTAGGAAAAAAATAAAGGAAATCAGAAACTTAAAAAGAAACTTATTAGCATGCCTCAGAGAAATAAAAGACCAGTGAGGTCTGACTCAAGCAAAATCAAACTTCACATTAAACAAATTGCACCATTGATTTAGCCCAAAGTCTTGATTTTTCCTGGTAAAAGAACATGACAATAAACTGATCTCGTACATCCGTTAAATTGAACCTTTCATGTAATGCATCAGAAGGTGTTTTTCAGCACATCCCATTCTGACAACATTAATCAGCAAAGCCCCTATCAAGCCAGAAAATTTATAGAATAGAATCGCAGGGTTATTATTAAACCAGTGGCCCTGACACAGTGAGAGCCTACCTACGGGACTAAGTGCATGACAAGCTACATAAGGTGTTTTTCTGGGAGGCTGTGATTTTTTCCAGTACAAATGAAACAAAGAAAAGATCTCTGGAGCCATGGAGGACTGAACCTCAGCTAGAATTAGGGGACTTCAAGCCAGAACTGGAGGCCCTCAAAATACTATTTTACTAACATAGATTGTTAAGGAATTGCTCTGTCAGTTTAAGATATATTTACTGTATCAAAATCCAATACCATCACAAATTATATGTCAAATAGAAACAAAAAAATCTAGGCAGTGAAATTATATAAAATTTGAGATGAGCTGAGTATATAACTCTTCACAGTTATGGGACTTTTAAATGCCTCTTCTCTGGCTTGCAGGTGTGACTTGATGAACCCTAACTAATTGATAAACCCAAACCAGTGTGAGACTTCCATGGGGAACCAGTCTCTATTTCCAAAGAGCTGCAGAGGTGCAAGAGCAGTGTCACCCAGGCCCACCACTGGGCCACAGTGTTCTTTGGACTTCCTATGCTGCCCACTCCCAGGTCCAGCTGGCAGGCTGGACAAGCCAAGGGACAATTATTTGTTTCATTCAACAAAATGATCATTGGAAGTGTAGGAAGTTCTGTTCAAAAATCTTGACATTATTAGAATATGAACTCTCTGTTCAAGTATGTTTAGAGGATTTCCAAGAAGTTATCATGAAACGCCTCCGTGTAATATTCCCAGTGAGGTTTATTATGACATATAGGTTGGGAGAGAGACAGAAATAAATAAATTTGAAAGCTTGCTTTTATGTTCCCAGGCTTTTCTAATGAGTGGAAAAAATGTACATTTTCAAATCCACTATCCCTTGAATTTTCTTTAAACATTCAGCAAGAGATGTCCAACATAAAAAATATGACCCCATCTGGCCAAAAATGAGAAAAGTTATAAGTGATTTGACACCAGGAGCTTTTCAGGGAAGGTTTTCAATTTGTCAGGGCTCCTATTACCTGGTCTTCATGTGATGCAAGATGCCCAAAATGCTATTATTTTGGGTGGCATAATATCTGTAGCATACAAATATTACACATGTAAGTTGCTCAGGCAAGTCATTTATAAATAGGTAGGAAAAAAAAGTGAAGTCTTTCCCAATGAAGTGACACGTCCCTATACTTACTACTTTTAGGTAAATTAATGCAATAATTTGGACTACTCCTTCTACCATAGGAAATTCTAGTCTAGTTTAGAGCAAGGCATCAGTTCTTGCCAGGTCAAAGATTTCAATTTATCCAAAATGAAGCCAGTTCCTGCATATTGATTGCTCTCCCTAGCTGTAAATTATTACTGATTACTTTGAGAGCAGAAGTGTTGATAGTTTCTTGCCATTCCTGACCTAACTGAAATTAAGTCTATAGTATAATTTCATAGTTATAGCAACTAAAACATGGCTGAAGTGCCTCAATGTTTCAAGGTTATTGTTTTCTTTTGCTTTAAAGAAAACCCTACAAAATAAAAGATACGAATATCAAATTCTTTTTTTGGTTAGTGGTGCTTTATTGAAATGAATAATTTGTTCAAAAGTTCTGGGGGACTGATAATCCCTTAAAATAAGTACATAGAATTCATGTCGGTGATCTTAATGCACAATTCTTAAGAATTCAATGTTCTTCCACATGTGAGGCTTAAGCACCTTTATGTGGTATGGTGTGGGGAGGAGGAGTACGATTTTGAAAAGATTCAGTGATTGTAGCTTGGGATCCGTACTGAATTACAAGCGCCTGCTTGTCCAGAGAAGCTTAGGACATGCAGCAACACCAAATCCATGTTCTTCCTAGTCAAACTCCCTCAGATTATTTCCTTCCAAAGAGATTTCCACATCCTCTTAACCACAAGATACTGGTCTCCTTTCAGGCTGTTCCTCAGAGAAGCCAAGCACTGACCTGGCACAAATCTTAACCTGTAGGGATTTCTCTAATAAGGAACTGGAACATCTTAAGGGGGTGAAGGAGGGAGGACTGCACAGTTATAGCTCATGTTCAGTTGACTGAATGACTACAAGGTTTCAGTTCCCAAAGCTGTCAATCCGATCTTTTTCACAGATCACTTTTTTCTATCTTAAGAATACACGTTTCCATGCTAGACCAAATTGTAGCGTCTCTTCTCAAGTAAAATGGGATCAAATGTGTCAGTATTGTCAATCAGAAATAGACTTTGTTATCCTTTTAATTTGCTTTTAAATTGACTATGGGAAAAATACGTGTCCAGAAAAACTGAAATAGAGGGAAGAACAAATAGCTGAAAACTCAAACTCCCTCTTTTGGGATCTTCTGTCAGCAACACCAATGTTCCTAAAGTAGCTCTTCTAAACTGACTTCTGAAAAGTAGAAAGCAAACAGCACAGTCAAAATAAATATTTTACTAAAGGATCTTTTGCATGGCTGGTGATACTAAGTAATTAAACATGTAAAGTATTAATTTATATTTTCACAATTCTTTCTCCATTCTATAGGAAGAAGTAATAGTACGTGCAGACAGAATCAATCATCATGGGAAGAATTAGATCACTACATACGAATGAATAACAATTGCTGTCAAATATTGATAAATGAACTAACATCTCAGAAGGGGACCTTTCCAGCACGATCACATAGAGAAATCTATGCATAACAGAGGGTGATACAAAACCTACTTCATTATCACTTCTTGGGAAAATATTTTTTACAATCTTAAAATCTGCTTTCTTAATTTTATAAACTAATAAGTGGTGCAAACATGCAAATCTGCAGTGTACCATCTGCTGTTCACTAGATGATTATGCCATTCTCCTGAGACATAGCGAATAATGAAGTTGCGTATTATTGCTTTATATTGTTTGTGAGGTCATCTAAGGCCCACTTTTCTATGTAAGAAGCAAAACCGTAGTCACAGCAGCAAATTCCCAGGCAAGACTTAGATTCAACAATACTAACTAACTTGGAGCTCACTGTAGACATGTGCTTCTATTACATTCTGCTGGTTGCAAAAAAGGGCAAAAGACGTAACCAGGCTTGATCAAGGTGAGGAAACTTCACTTGCACCCTTTGAAATAAATTGAAGAAACTTCTATTTTCATTTCACTGCTAATTTATGGTGTGGGGTTTTTTTAAGAATTTAAATTTATAGAAACCCAGGCCTCATTTAGCCTGAAGAAGGGAGATGCTGGTGAAAACACGAGAAGGGAGAGCTTCATCACGAGTACCAGAGCGCTCAATCTCAGCGCTGCTGACAATAACGGAAGTCGTTCCATGGCCTTTTGTGAGCCTGAGGTCAGGAGCTGAAAGCAGACTAACAAGGAGGGGAAAGGAGGTTTTGATAGACAACTTAAATGCTCTTGGGTTTTTTGCCTTTGAAAGCTTAATACTGCAAATGAATGTGCAGTGTCAAGAACCACAAAGTAAATGGAAATATGCAGTTGAAACTTCTTTATTCTGGAAGCATTTTTTTCTCTGTTAGGTTACCTTCAAGCAGATGAATAACTTGTGCCTGTGCTTATTCCAGCCCTCAAGGGTCTACCTAATGCTTTTTATTTCCCCCAGAAAAAAAAAAAAAAATTCTTGCTTCTTAGGCATGAGCAATTTGGCCTGAAATGATAGAAATGTTAATCGTAAGACACTACCAAGGAAAAGCAAAAAAAAATGTCCAATCTTGCCATGAAATTTGGAGTCAAAATCATTGTGCTCCCTCCTGGAACTCCCACCTCTAATGGGACAGTTAGGAGAAAGCAACATGCAGGGCAAATCCTTTTATCAGTGCAGAATTAATTTTACTTAATGGAAAGATTATTTCTTTTCACCAGACTGAATATACATATAAAATCGCACCACCAGCAGCTTTCGTTTGTGTTCTTACTGTGGCTGAGTTTGAGAATTTTTATCTTTTCTCTCAAGTGAAAATTATAGTTGAAATTTTACCCAAGACATTTAAAGGAATTAAGATCTGCATTCCTGTTAGAAAGCAGCAGGTTGCAAATGTCTATGTTTTCCAAGTAACTCTGAAAGTCCCATCAGTTGCTGTTGACTGTACCATCATACTGCTAGAGACTTAGGGGAGGGCTGCTCTTGATGGTCACCCATTATTTAGCACAAAGGCTGAATATTCAGCTATGGCTTTGTATCTGTGCTTGTCCCAATTGCTTTTATGAAATTCTTTTATAGGGCCGATTTTCTGCAGCAAAGGAGAAAAATGCCTGTAACGGGACAAAACTTTGTGAAGATGGGTAGCATCTACATTACACAGACAGGAGCTTCCCTTGGAGACGTTCACATGAATGCTTGCCACAGATGAGACAGGAAACTTGTCACTTGCTCCAGCACTGCCTCACTGTGCACCTCCATTTCAAAACAAGTTCAGAGCCCTGGTTCAGCGGACTGGATCCCACGCAATGTTTCTTTGGTTTAGTTGTTTTCTTTTCCTCTTATTTTGGGCAGTGCTGCAGAGAATCCTCTTTGGGGACCAACTTTCCTAAGTTAGGCATGATTTCAGTCATGGGACCCCCTGGGCTCAATGAAATAAAACAAACAGATGTTTTAAGTTTTGGAAGGAATGTAATAGTGGAAATAGAGAGTGATGATGCTGACAAAATCCAGGTTAATCTAAAAATTATTACCCAACTTTTTCTGCTACACAGCACCAGATTCATTTTTCTCAAAGTCTAGTTGCAAAATCTAATTCTCAAATTTGTCTGTTTTATTTCCTAGATCCCAAAGTGATGCATGTGAGGAAAGGGGAACCATTACTTTTAAGGCATGTCTTTATTTATTCTTTTGCCCAAAATGGACACTTCACCTAGCATAGGTACTTGTCATTTTAGAGCACAAGATTTAGGAGTAAGATCCTTCTTTTGTTCTGTTCAATGCCCAACAAAATTAAGTCAATTATTGCTAGGTATTTCCTAAGTCCAAGTAATTAGGTAAAGAAAACAGGATTTGAAGATAGCAGCTAACCCAAACTTCATTTTGGCATTCATTTTGGTTATATTGTTGACTTCAGAGGACACACATTTTGGTGTTTAAACATGTCTAAAATAAATACACCTCCAAGGAGGCTTCTGTGAAGGAAATCCTCAGAGGACACCAGCAGTTAGCGCCAGTGCTGGCAATGGCCAAGGGCTCTGTCATTGTCAGTCCAACCAGGTACAAGACATAATGCTAGTGAAAATAATTTGGCACAGGTTTATAATTACAAAAAAACCATCAAAGTTGGAAAAGAAAATATTATATACATGGGAAACCCACACATTTGCATATGTAATCAAATGTTCAGTGGGGCTTGCAAAAGTCTCCATTTTGAGTGATGGACCCTTGATATAGCACTAATGAAAACACTTCTGTTCTATATTTCCTGTGTGTACTTTAATTTCATTTATGAAAATGAAGGCTTGATTGTGTATTTTCCTCTGCCATTTGGTAGCCTGCCATCAAAACTCTAAGTGACATGACACACAATAGATTTATGCACCATGAAGCAGGCACAGTAGGGGTTTGGGGTATTTGTGTTTTATTTCCAGTCAAACAATACACAAGGGGCTGTCACACTAACAAGGTATATAATGATTGACTTGCTCAGCCACTCTGAGACCTTTACTCTGATACAACTGAAATCTCAATAAACAGGAAATTTATATTTGAACAGCCGCTTGTTTTGAAATGTTGTGCTTTATTTGCTTCCTTTTCTGAACGGTACATACGGTTCATTCCTATTTGAATGAAAAAAATATTTCATTTGTTCAAGTTGAGCCATACTTGTACATATTAAAGCTCTGAAACTGAGATTTTGCTTTGTTCTTTTCACAATTCTCTTTATTTAACACATCATTTGGCCTTTTGATATACACAGTTTGCGGACTATCCTTAGCAAGCTGAGTATATCTGACCTCTGTAATGCTGCAACTCTCTTCTATTGGAGGCATCATAATATAAAATCATCAATACAGCCATCCTGTTGTGCAAAATCCATAGAATAATTTAACTATTGTGTTACTTATGGGCTCATTAACCGTCAGACTCACAGCCTTGCAATGGTGTCTATGGTGCCTTATCTCATACAACAATCGTAACAAGATAGTCTCTGGAAAGCAATGTCATCCCTGAAGCTTGATTGTGTGAGTTTCAGGTGCAGAGGGCTCTCCCACTTTCATTTGCTGAATAAACAATCATGAGTAAAAATTAACATTATCAATTATACATCTAAAGTAAGACAACAATTTTATCTTTTAGCCATGAGGAGGGTTTGAACCAGATAATTCATTTTTATCCTCAAATCCTGAGACATAAAGTCCTAATTTGCAAGTATTAGATTTTACACAGTACAATTTTAATTCCTCAGGCACCAGGGATAGACTCCTTGCTAGTGGATCATCCAACAGCTCAGCTGAGTCTGGAAGGTGCCACAGGTGCCATTTGTTCTTTATTGAGTGTTTCGATCCACCTTCTAAAACTGATCTCTAGAAATGATGAAGGACATCAGCCATGACGGTTACCATGATCTTTGCAACAGACAGGTTAGGCATCTTCAGCACACAAAGCAGGAGATAGTGCTTCCACCACAAAAGATTTAACTCAGTCTATGACACACTCTTTGTGGTTTCATTAAATATAAAGAGTGAGTTTTAAAACCTGAAAGTTCTCTTGTCATTTTTCTGTGCCCACACATTTGAACCAAACAACGGGGCTCCGTGAAAAACGATCTCTGAACTAGTGAGCATTTGGCAAGCGGGGAGGCACAGGGCAAAATCCTCAGCCATGATAAATCAATGCTTCCTGATTTATATTAGCTGAAGTTCTGGCAGTGCAAGTCTCTGTGTAAAGCAGCCATGCTAGACAAAGCGAGGAGGTGTGTGCCACTCTTTCACCATAAAATGTGGCCCAGCAGTCAGCTTCTCATCTTCCAGAATCCTTTTATATGAATCAAAACAGGTTCCTGCATGAAGAGTTCAAGTTAGCTTGTCCCTGAGTAGTGATCTATCTCTTGTATCTTTTAATTTACATAAGAATACGTGGGTAATAAATCATTTTTGTCATGTGAGATGTGCAACATTCATTGAAATTCACTGGTAGCAACCAAAGAAAAGAAAACATACCTGCAACAGGCAATTAGGCTAAACCTTGTGGCTCATCTCTTCTGGGTGTAGATGCGTAAATCTGTATCACCCAACACTCAACTAAAAAAGTCTGGCCACTGTCTGGTTCTATACCAATAAAAACTGGAGAGAAGGACACATGGAAAAAACTGACAAAGGTACAACTGAGCACACATGCTTTCCCTTTTTGAACCTCTGGAGCTTCAGCCCATTGATCTTTTTCTAGCACTGGATATTTCTCTTAAAGGAGGTACTCTTGGCACAGGTAAAATTCCACTAACAGCGGAACTTATCGCATTGGACAGCACAGATTATGCCTGTGGGTTGTTTTATCCTTACTTAACCATTTATCTTACTGCAATGTTACTTATATTTTACTTTGATAACAATGTAAAAGTGGGTAGTTTAAAGGCAAGGCTTAATATCTCATTGCCTGTGTTACCCGAATGGCACATCCTGTGCTTTTTCAGACTGGCTGCAGATAAACAAAGTGCTTCTCCTTAAACACAGTTTACCTCACATGAGCAATCTACAAGCAATCTACAACTGTTGCCAAACTAGCAGAGGTCCCCCCACATTTTGCCAGGAGGGCAACTTTCCCATATTCTCCAACTTTTTTGCATTTTTTTCTGTTTTAATGTTTCCCTGTCTTTCAGGGTGGCCAGTGGAGGGAGTTGGCAGCACGTTCCCCCCTTTCCACACTCAGGCTGCCCTTTTGATGCTCCCAGTCCATAACAGAGGTTGTAATATTCAGCAACATTCTGCACTGGCAGCTTTGCTGCCTGGGGCACAAAATTAGGTTTGTTTTGTCTTGCAGTGGAGCATATATTTGTGATCCACAATTCACCTCAAAATCCATAGCCAAATTAGCAACAGCAGATTTAGGAGCTGCTGTGATTAAATCAGCTGCAAAGACAAAACAAACAAGAAACACACTTGTTGCTTGCCAAAGGAGCAGCAAGAAATAATTATCCGTAGATTGGGATGTTCCAGGGTCTCTACATCTATATTAATAGTGGAAAATAAAATCACGAGCAAGTGCTTGCTTCTTTTCCTACTCTTCCCTCAAGGCAGGTGCATCCCCCCTCCCATGTTCCCACTCATGCCTCTCTTGGCACCTGCAACCACCCTGCTCCGATCTCCACAGAGTCGTGTGGCCATGCTTGAGTCCCCACACCTGGGACCTGTGGGACCAGCTCTTGTGGGGCCAGGAGGCAGTGGGGAGTCCTGCAGGACCACTAGGCACATGCTCCCCTTGCCTCTGGGGCTGCTGCAAGGGGAAGAGCTTGCTAACCCAGAGCCTGCACAGGTGGCTGGGGTACAGAGTGATGCTACTCAGCCTTCTCAGGCTCCTCATCCATATTCACAGGGAACAGTTGTGTTACGTTTTATGGGTATGCTGAAAGCTTTAGCCCACTGAGAGAGGCCCTTAAGGCTTCTGTGTTGCTTTTCCTGTTATCTGCACAAAAAGCCAAACCAAAACTATTTTCTTTTGTTGTAGCATGTATAGCAGGGGATGAAAAATAGCCTGGAAGCTTGTATACAGGCTTCTCAGCTGAATGAAGCATTTGCTCTTGTCAAAACTCAGAAATACTCAGACTCAGCTTTGGATTCTCACCTTTCCTAAAACACGAACGTGCTGGTGGGTTTAACTCCTGGGTTAAAACTAGGAAAAAAACCCTTGCAGACTCCTTCCCAGAGACTTGGAGAAGGAGAGGTTTATTTTCTTTCTTTTTCTGTACTTACATTGCCAAAGCTAACATCAAGGAAAATTATTTTGTCTGATTGCAATTTCTTTGGACAGATATATGAAGTCTGACTTGCCTTTCAATTCTGAACAAATTGTTCCCTATGTCGCTTTCCATTATGAATATCTTGGGATGTTTGTTTGGTTTCTTCCTGGCTTGCAAATTAAAAAAAATAATATAAAAAGAAAAGCATACTTACTTGTTTAAGCCATCTTTTAATCAACACCGTACAAAAATCGCCTCCCTAGATAATTTAAATAGCAGCAATGCAATTCTTATATACCTTTAGATACTGAATTTAATCAAATGAAATCTAGTTAATGTAGAAAAATACTCCCAAAATAGGCTTTAACATCTGAGGACTTACCAGAAAATCTTTGGAAATATACAAATGCAATGAAATACATTAGATTCCAAGCAACATAGTCTTAGGAGAGCCACCCAAACTCAGTTTTTCGTAGACCAAAGAACTCTATGTAGTCTTGTCATCTTCAGGGAAGATAGGCCTTCAGAAGATCCTACTCTGAGTAACATCCCTGTTTAAGAGGGTACAAGCACAAACACTTAGATCCCACTGAACTCAACAGCACCTAAATGATATTGGCCTGTGGGTATGTGACTCAGTGCTTTCCTGAACAGGTGTGGATTTCATCTGGCCTTAAAAGCATCACCTGGCTGAGGCTTTAAATGAACGCTGTCAGCTCAATCAGCAGCTGCTGTGAACCAAACTGTAGCATAAGTTTTTAAGATTCTGTTTGTCTATATTCCTCGTAAAGGCTAAAGAAATAAAGAAGTGGTTCTTTGCTGATATAAAGCCTTTGCCTTTATGTTGTACACTGGGAAAGCATAAAACGTACCTTTCATCCGAGGTCTCTATCGATTCACCTTCAAAAATTCTTTGTTCCATAATTATTAGTTTTCCTTGTTACTTTAATATTTGTGTCCTGTTGAACTCCAAATGTCTAAATCAATACATTTTTATCTTTTAAGCAGCTGACAGAACAGGCATGTATTGGAGCAAAGGTCAGGCCACTAAAACTTGTCTCCGCATGCCACTGTAACTGCTGGACTCTTAAATTACTGGTACAGTCGCTAAAACATTTCTAGCCATCAAACTGGTTCAGACATCTTTGAACTGTCCCTATTCAGTAATTAAGTATTATTATTCTACATTACAAATGGGAAGTGAAGGCCAGGGGTCCCATCCAATGAGCTTTGAGGCTGGATGTCTCAGTGATTTACTCCAGCCTCCACAGAAAATCAGTGCAGAGCAGGGATTTACGCTCATATTTCTGGCAGGAGTCTAACCCCTTCACATCAACTGCTCAGGGAAATGAGCAGTATATTTATATTTAGTCCACATTAATCTAAATTTACCTCACAGCCTCCTAACACTGTGAACCTACATGTAGTTTAAGAGACTGTCACAAAGGTTATCTGAAGCCTCATTCACTTTTTCATAGATAAAGCTCTCCTAGCAGATGCAGCTTTGACATAAAGCAGGCAAGAATTTCAGATATGCTCTCCTGAGTGTTGGCAAAAGAGGTTTGAAACGTTGCTGCCAGGAGGAAGGAAGGTTTGCAGTTGCTTCAGAGTTGCAAATCACCAGCAATTACCACTGGTGGCATTGGTCTCATTGGTATTGGTGGGATGGCAACTGTACAAAACCAAGGTAAGTCCAGACACAGACCTATCCCTTTCACTAGTAAACCTCAGAACTGGATTGCAATGCAGTTGCAGCTGAGCTACTTTATGATGCAGTATGTGCAAGAGTATAAAGACGACAAGCTTTACAGGCTGGAAAAATTACAAGAAGGCTCAGGTTCTAAAAAGAATTTGGGAGTTTTAACATTTTGTCCAGACTGAGATGTCTCCAGAGGTCCAGAGCTCCAGAGAATGATGAGCTCCTGTCTTACAAACAAAAATCTCTATTTTGAAATTCACAGACAGAAGCTCCCAAAATCAAAGTAATTTTCAAATGTTGCGGTCACAGTATAACTTCTGGCTCTGTTCTTTTCCTAAGTCTGAGAGTTATATCTATTTTTGTGTGTGTGCATGTATGGATTTTTGTTCGGATATAATACTCAATACTGTAAGTTCTAGTCAACATATAACAAACAATAACTGCATCAGAACTGTTAGAACAACCTATCCCTTTGAATTTTATAAATTCTTTTTTTCCTGCACGTAGAAAGATGGCCACTTTGCTTCAGGTCATTGCTTGAGGGTCTTTTTTGTACCAGGAAGTTATCGATCAATATACAGGGATGGTATTGGCTGTGCTAAATCACTTAGCAGGCAGGAACATGTAAAAGTTCCTTCCTTTCAACCTATTCAGACAGAAGAAAAATTAAATAAAAACTAAACTTTTAAAGGCTCCGTTAAAGGTTTGTCCAAGTTTGAAGAGAAAATTTAGGTCAACTCACCTATCCCTCAAGCACTCCTTAGAGTTCATTAAAATAAATAATAAAAAAAGGCAGTGTAAACTTCTAATGGTTATAGCCATCACTTAGAAAGGATTAAAGCATCCTTATAAACTAATAAGTCTGTAAAATATCGTATGGGGAATCACAGACCCTCTGCTTCTCTTAGCTTGTTTCCTAGAGATGGCTAGCCATAGGAAATAAATAGAAAAATGGCATTCATCTGTTGTTATATTTTACCCAGAAGCCTATTTACTTAATATTTTCTTACTGCAGGAGCTGTAAAATGAAGACGTTTATAGCTTGTATGAAGCTCAATAAGGGTGATGATTCATCTCTAGAGCAAATGTTTGGACATAAAAAAAGGAAGATTCAAGAAATGACGTCTGCTCTAATATAGATCTCTTTGTGAAGAATACTGTCCCTACCTCCACCGTTGACTGACTCAGTTCACCTTTTCACTGGTGAGCAACCAACAGACCACTTACTCTTCTAGATTTTCTTGACACGTGTAATGTATAGGTCTGTAAGCCTTCCTCATATTAGTTAATTAAATTTACCTTGGTCTGCATTCTGGCACTGAGACCTACAAGCACGGACTAGCCCTGTCCATGCCTTTAAACTCTCCTAGCCTCCAAGAGGTCAAACTGCCTTTTGGGAATTGCTAGCTCCTGAATCACTCCATGACTGTGAGCTGTTATTTTCTGTGGGTCACAAGTGTGCTGTTCATGGGCTGTTGCAACAATAACAATACAGACAATCAGGTGCTTGTGCCCTGGAGCCTTCCCTGGCACCACTAATTTCCTCACATAAATGTAGGCCTTTGCTCAGCCCAGCTTTCCCCAAGTTCATCAGCTCTTCTTTTTTGCACCTCTCAAAAGCAGAGAAGGTTTCCAGTGGCATCCCAGCTCTGACCACCTTCATAACAGTAAGGGCAAATCTTTCCTACGTGGTAAATAAGGGCATTATATTCAGGTGTGAGCAAGAAGATGACTGATTAGGGGCCTGAGATAATCACTTATTTGATCTTTTAACAGCTGCAAGAGTTTTAAAGCAAGGCACAGTGAGGAACTGCTGAAAGAAACAGGGTCTGACATTCATGAACATGGTCCTGGCATGTCTGCATCACCAGACAAGGAGAAGTTAACCCAGGAGAAGAGAGACCTGGCGGTGTGCATGTGCTATGGCTATGGCATACACATGGTCATAAGAGACCAGTTATCACCAATTAATGACTAGCCCTCGTCAGGTGACTTGCAAAAACTGGCTCTGGGTTTCCCCATTGCCCGTGTCAAGTACAAAACAAAACATAGCACAACAGCTGAACACAGTCAGAAGTTCATACCTTCTAATTCAGTGGTGAGGAGGACTAAAGGCTTTCGTGAGGTATGCAAATGCAACCTCAAACCAGAATATTAATCTATAGTAACTCCATTTCTTTGTGTTTCTGCTGACGTTCTCTAAGATGAAAAGATACTAAAGATCTTTTGCATAAGAACAACACTGAAAAGCAGAAAAAGAGATATCACAGCTCACGGAGGTGACACCATGCTTTGAATTCTCATCTACAATCAAGCCAGTTTACAGTTTTCTGGCCATGAAGAAAGGACTAGTACAGTATATGAGGTTTACTTCTCAATTGCAGTGATACAGCATTATCAAACAATCTCTCCGTAAATAAGGGTCACATCCAGAAGTCTTAACAGCCACCCATGAGAAATTTAGAGGGGTAAACATCAAAGTAAGGCACTTTAATTAACCTCTAATACAGCTGAAAGACAGTTTTGAAAAGAAATGACTGGATTACAAGAACACTTTAAATGACTAAGGGAATCCATTCCAATGGAAGTCTTGTGTTTTTAATGGAAAAAAAAATGCTTTTAATTGGAAAATGATAGTGACGCTTGTCATACATAAAGTGTCTGGCTTAGCAAGAGCAGTTGATCTCAGATACATCACCAGGTCCAGAATAAGAATGTGCTTCAGAGTTTCCCAGGATCACGGCAAAAAGTCCTAACTTTCTGAGAAATCATGTGGCTCCTACTTCTAGCTAGGTATAGTTGCTGTATTTCATATATATATATAAAAATATATATGAGGTGCTACACATTAGTTCTTTATCTTCTATGTTCAGCTCTACAAATAAGAGATACCTATTTCAATGTTGACCTTCATCAACATTACTCTGACATTCATAAAAATTCTATTCAGTTTCCTTCGGTATATATTTTCCTATTAATTCACAGCACCTATTGATCTAGGAAATATTTCAGTATTTCTTAGCCATTGACTAATGATTTAAGTTAATACATTGTTCAGTCAGCTTAATATTTTTAAGTTCTAAGGAGCCTCTAGATATAAATGAGTATATCACAGGCTCTGCATTAAGGAGATGGCATTCTGTGGAGAATATTAATGGGACCCCATAGAAAATCACTGTAATGGATTATGTATGGACAATTTGAATTTTGGGAGGAAACATAAAAACTAATGAGTAACATTAAGCTTAACATTAAAAAGCAAGCCATTGTTATCAAGCATTATAAAGACAGCAGCATTATCAGAAGTTACAACTTTCATAATTCATAATTCATAATTTCATAATTCATAATTTCATAATTCAAATTTCATATTTCATAATGAACTCTATCCCAATTACAAATGTTACAAATCACAAGCTTTCTCACTGTTTCTTCTGATTTTAGACTCCTGTCTCTCTCTTCCACTCTTCCCAGCTTTCATAGAATCATAGAATATCTTTCCTCACCTATGTTCTGTATCTTCAAGTAGCGTGTTGATCATACATCTAATTCCTTTTCCCATAGATCAGCTTTGCTTTTCCATTTGACTTGCCAGCCTGGCCTGAAAATTCCTCTCCCTGTCTTGACAAATGGGCATCAATCATCTCTCGTCTCAGTTTACCTTGTTCCCATGCCCAGATCACAAACATAGATAACCCTCCTTCTGCTCTTCAGTGTCTTCTGCCCCCCCCTTCTCTTCCTTCTCTTATCATATACTCATAGAGTTCTCCAGACCCTGCCTCTCTCAACTCCTTTTCTCACTCTCTGTCCTCCTGACCCACAGCACATCCCCACCTCCTGTTTCCTCTGTTTCTTCTCTCCCCAGCCTGGGCAACAGCCTCTGAATTCCTTCCTTTCTCCTTCAGTTCTGCTACATCCCTAGGCAAAAGAAAATCTCTCTCCTTCTATACTTCAACTGAATCCCACATTTCCAGGGCTGACAGCTTTTCACCACCTTTGATTTATTTCTCCTTTTCCTTTTCCTCCTTGGTTTCACCCTTCCCAACTATACACTTCTCCTGCTGCACAGAATTTCATCAATTTATTTTGGATTAAAACTGTTAAGTTTTTCAAATCTCCTTCGCTTCCAAGACTTTTCTTCTTCTGCAGAACATGTAGGACATATAATCTGCAGTATTCATTCTAAGTAGACAAGCATCTCGTTAGTTTCTTCCAAGCTTGTCTTTTAAGCCAGCCAGCTCTCTTCCACTCCCTCTTTATTATTTCTATTTCTCAATTTCCTCAGGATTCTCCACCTCACAATATAAGGGTCTTTTTAAAAATAAACCGCCTTTGACATCACCCTCCTCTCTACCAGCCATCCCATCCACCTTTTCTGTCTGCAAGTGTATCCTGGAGCTCTTCCAATCGAGTTCAGTCTTAAGCCCTTTTTTTAATAACTTCTCTCCTTTGCCCTCCAGTGAAGAAGTCACATTTTCACCAAAGTCCCTCATGAATCATTCCTCTTAAAAGCCAGAACTAACACCCTTTGTCACCCTCTCCAACCTGCCTGCAAGGCTCTTCCTCTTGGAAAGCTGGTCTCCATGGACTTTGACTCATCTGTGTCTTGATTCTCCTCTTTTCCCTCTTACTGCACTTTCAGCATACCTTTCAAAGGATTTTCCTCATTCTTCCCTCTGGTTTTCTACAGAAGCCTTCTACACCTGGGCTCTGTCTCTGCTTCTTTTCATGTTGTCTCCAGATAATTCATTTACAGATAATTATACAGATAATCAAATTCCAGATAATTTCATCTGAAAAATAAATAAATAAAGTACCTGCTCCATGTTTCAGCCATCTGCTTAAGAGTGGCATGGTCAGCATAGGGCTCTTCATCTTTCCCTCTGACATTTTTCCCTTTTCTCTGTCACTATGGAAATACCACTGTCCTTCCTCTTCTCCAGCTCCGCAGGTCCATAGCCTTGGCACAGCCTTTAGCTTAATCCCCGGTTGATTCTTACTCCCTCTTTTTACATTACAGTTATAAGTTACACACTTTTAATTCTCATTCATAACCTAAAACACTCCTCCAGGCTCTCACCATCTCCCATCTTGACTAACATCGTCTTCTACAAATTTGTCAAATATAACATTGCCACCTATTTCCATTCATAATATTACAGTGAAGAAAACTTTCCTAGCCTTTTGCTCTGAGCATGTGATTTCACTTTTCACAGCCTTCCCCCTCTTCATTCACACCAAACATCAGCTTCTTGTCTTCGTTCTTCACAGCTTGTCTCCACAGTATTTATCATCTTTCGTATACTATAAGTGACAGTAACATTTAACACCCATTCCCACAGTACACTTGGCAGGAACAGGCATTCAGGGCCAAAAACAGAAGAGAGGTGAATTAACATCCCTTGCATGAAGCCGACGGGGTGTGCCCAAGCACCGACAGAGCCACTTATCCTATCTATGCTGGTAAGGAAGGGAATTTACTCATCTGTATCCTGGGGAGCAAAAGAAAGCTTAATTAATGCAAGATAAAGTAGGAAGAGGCATCTCTTCTGAATCAGCCCCTCAGCAGGTGGTAGTGTACGGTGAAGACACACAGTCCCAGGAGCCAGAGGCAAAGAGCCACGGGGCTGACATTGGCAGCGTTGGTCTGTGCCCAGCTACAAAATATCTGTCAGCCATCAGAAGTATCCCTAAAAAGCTAAAGATGGAAATGACTGAAACTCAAAGATGTGTCGGTAACAGAGAGCTCAGGTCAGGACTCAATGACCGAGTGTGCCAAATGATCTCCAGATACTCAAACATAACATCTCAGTACAGCCAGGAGGCAAATTTTTTCCAGAGTCAGACCTGAGCCAATGCCTAAGACTAAAAGGGTCTAATGAAAATATTCTCCAAAGCTGTTAGCATGTCGGCCTCTTAGTCTTTCTTTTGAACTGTCCTCCTAAAAATATTCACAAAAGGCAGTCACCAGGCATGGAAGCAGAAGGTAGCTGAAAGAAAAGATACTGTGTTCATCCCAGCCCGTTAGAGCTGAACTGCGCAGCGCACGCAGCCTGTCTACGCATTCGTCCCTCTTTACTCAAATCAGTGCTATTCGCCACTCTGGACTTCAATCTCTCCTGCACATTTGGGGAAACTTTAGGGTCCAGTTTTGAGAGCACCTTCCCCTAATCCTCCAGGCTCATTCTGAAACTTTTATACCAATATATGACAGAATTTGTGACTTCAGCTACCTAATCTATAGGTACATGCAGATACAAAATTGTGAGAGCTTAATGCTGACATTTGACTTTGAAAATTTTCTAGTATTAATTCTGAATTGGTTTTCCTTTGGTTTGTCCATTAACAGCAAACCATCTGGGCATTTGAGTTAAAAAGCCTCGCACACAGAAATGGGCATTTTGTCCAAATAGAATCATAGAATGGTTAGAGTTGGAAGGGACCTTAAAGATCATCGAGTTCCAACCCCCCTGTCATGGGCAGGGACACCTCCCACTACAGCAGGTCTCTCAAAGCCCCATCCAGCCTGGCTTTGAACACTTCCAGGGATGGGGCATCCACAACTTCCCTGGGCAACCTGTTCCAGTGCCTCACCACCCTCATAGTAAAAAATTTCTTCCCAATATCTAATCTAAATCTCTTCTCTTCCAATTTAAAACCATTGCCCCTTGTCCTGTCACTACACTTCCTGACAAAGAGTCCCTCTCCAGCTCTTCTGTAGGCTCCCTTCAGGTACTGATAGGCTGCTACAAGGTCTCCCCGGAGACTTCTCTTCTCCAGGCTGAACAACCCCAGCTCTCTCAGCCTGTCTTCATAGGAGAGGTTCTCCATCCCCCTGATCATCCTCATGGCCCTCCGCTGGACCCGTTCCAGCAGGTCCATGTCCTTTCTGTTTTGAGGACTCCAAAGCTGGACACAGTACTCCAGGTAGGGTCTCAAAGAATGCACCAATCTCAAAGGTTTGCCCTCCTTCAGTTGTGATGGTAATGTTTTCCATTAACATTTTCATTTCTTTCTGGTATCTATATTTTTACCATATAACAGAATGGGCAAAATATAGGATTGTTCCTTATGGTATCCGAAGGGCCATGCTTTTCAAGCAGAGGAGCCCAATCTGCTTCTGTAAGGTCTGCGTCAAATCAGAAAGTTGAATCAAGTTACTTATAAATCCATACTTGTTAAAAAGGAGAAGCAAATGAGCAAATCTCCCTGACTACCTCTTCACGGAAAGCTTACGCCCCTCTCCAGCTTCAAAAGGTGCACTTAACAGGCTTGCAGCCTGTAGCGAGAGCTCTGAGGAGCCCGGGTGCAGCCTGCAGCGGTGGCCAGCTGTGCCCGTGAACAAAGCCAGGCTCCAGGCACCGCGGCTCATGCTGGGGATGGATGAGAAAAGCCCCTGCCTTCCCGTTTCTCCCGGGTGATAAGTGAAACTGCTTGCAAACAGCAGGACTTCACACCGGCTGAATCCTTCCCTCTCCAACAATATTGCCCACACTCCCGTTTCCTAAGGTCCTGCTGGTTTGAAACACTGTGGTTTTAGCTCTGTCTTCTACTTTACAGGGTGAGCAGGAAGGTTTATCAGCAATTTAATGTGGAGAGAAAAGGGGCAGGGGCAGTGTGCTGTCAGTGTTAGACTATTAGACGAGAACATATCCTCCACAAGCATCATACCTTCAGAAAAAAAAAAAAAAAAAATGGAGAGCCTCCCTGCAAAGATCCTCACAGCAATTGAGTCTGAAGAAATATGCCTCCCTCAGGACTCTTCTTACAGCTGCCAGAGTTATGAGGGCCACACGCTGCCACATTATTAATATGGTGTGTTTAATTAGCACATACATGTTGTGTTGTATTTGTTTTGAAAACATACAAAGCTACACGCATCGTGCAAACTCCCTGCCTTAAAATGACAAAATAAATTGTGTCTTCACTCGGCAGCAAGTTGTGTCAGTAACACACTGCAAAAAAAAAAAGGTTGAAAACGAGAGAGAGGAAAAAAAAATAAATGAGAAGCTAAAATAAAGAGATATTGAAGTAAGGGAAGGAGTTAATCAGCTTCCTCTTAGGGCACTAAAAATTGAAGGAAGATTTCAAGGCATTAACAGAGCTAGCATTTCTGGAATATAAAATAGCGTTCATGTTACACAGCTCAATACCATGCTAGGAATCGATATTCTCTGAAATGCAGGAGAATTTAAGAAGGTCGTTGCTTTGTGTAATCTTGGTCCTTTCTGTAGTGCTTCCCCACGGGATTCGCAGGCTGATAGTTTCTTATGAAGGGTTGACAACTTTTCTTCTTAACAAATATGAAGGTTCTCTCAGGTCTATGCCAAGCTAATGGGGAAAGGAATATTTCCAGGTCCCAGGTTCATTAAAGCCCAAAATCTGTACCAAACAGCATTGCATAGCTTTCCTCACGTGAGGAGGTCGGGCTCAGACAGATCAGTGGAGATGTTCCCACTAACCATCCACCCAGTAAATGTGGAGGAGCTACAATGTGAGGTCCTCGGCTGGCCCTTCCTTCTTGGCTTGATAGAGCCTGAATTTATTTCCTTAAGGGCATGGTTCAAGGTCTGCTGGTAATGCTAGCATTTCTCCGACGAGTTTCAGCAGACAGCCAAGTTATCACTGAGGGCCTGATTGTGATTGTATTTATCTGTTTATATTGGGACTTGCTTTACATTTATTGTCTGCAATAGCATGTGTGACCTCAGAGACCTTTTAAAATTAAGAACAATTTACTAATGCAAATGTGAGCTCCTCGTGTGTTTTTCTTGTTTGTGCAGTTCCTAGCAGAGTGGGGGTTTTGTCTGTGACTGTGACTGAGATCCTAGGTGATATGGCAATAGAAGTAATAAATAAATAGTAAAAATAATACATTGGAATAAAGTATTCTGATTTTGTAAGCATGTTCTCTAGAATACTGATAACAGCAATTCCCACAGTTTAGTGTTTCTGAGTGCTTCTGTGTTTCATACTGGGGTGCCCCAAAACACTTGTTAACAATGTCGTGTCTTATACATGCTACAAAATGATAATGCAGCTCTACCACACATTGCTGCAGCTTTTTGGCTGGTCATGGCTTCGATTCTCTGTCTCCAGAGGTGTGTCTAGGCGAAGACAGAGCATCCTAGAGCCAGGCATGTCCAGGCTGGTGGGTTTGCACATAGGAAGGACAAACAGTAACGTCAGGGCATCTCTCTCCCTACAATACCATAAGGTGCAATGTTTCATTCAAACGAAAACCCTTTTGCACTTCTCTGGCTGTGCAAGAAGGCTGCAAAATAGCTACAATTTGCATTTATACACACTTCAAATAATATTTTTATTTATCACATAAAGAAGAATTAAGCTCATCCAGCCAAGATACAATTTTGCAACATAAACCTGTAGATCAAGAGTCCTATTTGAAAGTACTGCAGAATTGATGCCTCCTGAACAATCTCCAAATTACGAGATTTCTCTCTCTTTTTTTCTGCATGTGTACTAATATATATTTCCATTGTAAATGGACATAAGAATTCTAGAAAATTAAATTGAAATCAGGCAAAAAAAATGGCAGGTTTTCTTCCTGTTTTGCAGGAAAAATAACAAATATTTGTGAAGTCTGAAGTGTCTGCATATTTGTTTCTTTATTGAAACAAAATTATATTTACTCCAATGAGAATGATACATAAGTACATACAGAGATAAATAGATATATGCAGATGTGTGTGCATTTACCTCACAGAAACTGCAACTAGATATATTTATAAAATAAGGAAATATAAACCTTCCTTCTTGAACAGTGACAGATATACCTGATAATATCCAGCAACTCCGCTGGTCATTGAAATGCTTAAGTGTATTTTTGCCTGTTGACACATTTCTAAAAGAGGTAAAAAATTAAATGCTAAAAATAGAAAGTATAAACATTATTGACTTGCAAACAAAAAGGAAGGTTAAATCCACAGGGCTCAGAGAAAGTACAAAGACCTGATGATACTGTGCAGATATAAAAGAAGCTCGTAATTCTAAAGTCAAACCTTGAAAAATGAAGTGGATAACTCTATGCATCTTCATTGCAATAGATTTAACTACATAGGACTAAGGACCAGCAGTAACACAGGCAATCGCATATGGGAATTGCAGTTGCTTACTACTGCAAGGTTTAAAATAAAGTGACTTCTTCTGAGATAGTTGTTAGTTACAGAAAGCATTTCTGAAGAATTGAAGTACAGCAGTAACAATGTAATAATAAATAGCTGTTTTTCATCTTTCTCCCAAATATTTTTCCTGCCTTTTTCCAAATCCTCTGGTAACAGAAGACCCTTTCCTCCAACTCAGTTCTTCATACAAGTAGAGAGTAATATGACCTACAACCTAACAAACAGCCTTTGAAAGAAGACATTACATGGGAGAAAAGTTAACTCACAGTTCAACCACAGCCAAAGCAACATTCTGCTCTTCTGCTCCTTGAGGGACAGAAGGTTATCAAAGATCTCCCTGACTTTCTTATGGAAAAGCAAGTGGCCAGACATGCAATGGCGGGGGGAGGGGGGGAGCAGTATGATGTGACCCTCATTTCCTCAGCTCACAACTTAATCACTGGCTCCTGCCTGATGTTACCTGCAGGGGTAACATCCCTCCTAAGCATGGTTAGAAGATGACACCCTGAACAGTGAGGTAACATCTGGATTGTGGATTCTGCCAAACAGCCAAATGTTTGCTTATGTCAGGAGTTTAGGCAATCAAGAGGGCCTGACAACAGAAAAATAGTGCATGTTACCAGGACAGAGAGACACCAGTGAACTTCAAACATCTGTACTGCTGGATGGGAGGTACATGAACACAGTGCTGTCTCAGGCACCGAGCCATCTCTTCCTCCTGGAAGTTCCAGCCCTCAATGTCAGGTGTAGGATACTACCTGACCAACCTACAAAGCAAATTTATCATGACAAGCACAGTGATCCAGGAGCAACAGCTGCCCAGCAACTTGTCCCTGCTTTCACTTAGATCAAAGAGACAAGTTGCTTGTTAACAGCAAACCTGTGTCATTTATACTTATTAAGGCTAAAAACCAAGATCTACAATAGGACCTGTGCAGTCTGTACAGAGTCAGAATAATCGATACAAGTCGGTGCTGCATTAGCTCTCTGTAGAGCGCAACCTGAATTGTAAGGCTAAGTTTGGTTACTCTTCATCTTTCCTCTTGAACAGCACATACACCAAAGGGCCACTCACCCTCCCTCTACATCTTTGGTAAAGACATCAGGCCACCCCTGCAGCACTGGTCCACTGAGACTCTTTCCAGGTTGCCCTGCTGAGACTTCATTAAACAGAATAACATCCGTGCTCGATACCATTCTACATCAAAGTCCACATTAAAGTACCGCCTGCAAACGCTCATCTGCTGCACTTGCACGTGGCTTATGGCCCCATGAGGCCACAGCACAACAAGGAATCCCCAATGAGCTCTCCCCTCTCTTCCACTGACCGGGAAGACTGAAGATTTGGCAAAAGGCTTATTGAAAAGGTTCACGGCAGCTGGAAGGAGAAATATATTTCACAAACTGTGCCACACGCAGCCTGAGAAGGAGAGGAGAGGGCCTGGTCACTGCGAAGCTGATGGGGGAATCCAAGTAGCTGTGAGGGCTGGGGAAAGGCACCCAGGTTGGACCCCACGTCATTGCTACAATTACTCCCAACAGAACTAGAACTCCGAATTCCCTCCTTTCTCTGCTAAAATTCTTGAGAAAATGGTCCCCAGGTCCTTAAAAAAAATGATCTGGTGGCTTTCTGCTGGCTTGGAAACCTAAAAAACCCCAGCACCCAATCTAACCTTGATGTATATGTCATTTTTGATTCATCTGATATGAATTCAACCTCGTTTTCCACTCAGGATTATACACTCATTACAGTAGGAAGTCCACTCTATAGCCAGATTGGTTTTTCCTGTGATGGTTGATATAAGGTACTCAACCAAGCAAGGGATCTGTCAGCACAAGACAATTTGATTTGTGTCCTTCCCTACCAGAATGGACCTCAGCGCCAAAGCACGGCTCTTTGCCAGTCCAAAGCCTTACCTGAAATTTTCCCTGGCCACGTTACCTGAAATTTTCCCAGTACCAACGGACTTTGCTGGTTGAATCGCGTCCTCTTCTGGCGGTACCCTCTAATTCTGCAAGACTATTTCCCTCTTTGAGTCACAGCACAGAGCTTCTGCTGAATTCACGTAGTCCTCCTCACCTTTGCTTATGATCATTTGAGACTCTCTGCCATGGAACGTGCCCTGGTGGCAGCACAGGTGGTATGTTGTGGAAGCATCGCCGACGTGGAATTATTTCTTGTTATAGGGGAAAGGACACAGCCTGTTATTTTTATCTTTTTAAACCCATCTGGACATCTTCAGCTCACCAGATTCTTTTTCCGATTAAGGCAGCCAGACTCTAACAAACTCCTGCTGGCTTATGTCTTTCACTGCGATGCAGAGCATCCTAAGTCCAAGTGGTCAAAGTAAGGCAGCAGCACTTCCCTGCCAATTTCAGATTTCTACAGCAATGAGCCTGGGCTGATTGCTCTGCATGCAGAAAGTCATCAAAAGCCAGAGGGAATTCTGTACTTGGAAAGTGTTTCAGCCACAAAATGCAGTAAGCACCAGCAGCAGCTCTCGGTGAGCTTCAAAGAAATAATGGGTGTATAGCACGCCTGATAAAAAAATGAACCTAGGACATTCTTTGGGTATTCTGAATCTTGGCAGGTATTTTAGCAGTATCTCTTTTTCCCTAGATGGTAATGCTGTCAGTTCTGTACGACTGGGTGTGTATACATATGAAAAAGAGAACTGTTCAAAACAAAAACAATTCAAGTTTTTGACCAACCCGGTGACAGTCTCACACTGGGTGAAAGATTATGTGATTTCTTCAAGATTTCAGTGTAATCACTGCAAGTTCTTAGTCAAGTTGCTGAACCAGCTAAAGTTAATATTCAAATATACAGCTTTGTATTACAAAATTATACTGAAACACGGCTTGATTTACTTGTGGTTAATTGCAAAAAAATTCACTCTGAAATTTCAGACTCAGGCATTGGAGCAATACGAAAGCACCGCCAAGTTATCATACAATGCTTTCTCATGGTACTTGTTCCAGAGGCATTGTTATAGAAACAGAAGTCAGAATGCTCCTGCTACATAAAAAGTAGCTGCACTGGCTATAAATGCAAAGTGAAATAACTTCTAAGTCACAACAAGAAATTTTAAAAAGCTCTAAATTTTAAAAAGGACTGGAAGAATGGACAGGAAAGAATAGCTGAGGTAAGATGTGGGTTTTTAAATTTTTTAATATGACTTCTCTGTAGCCCCCAACAACTGCCAAGATGTATCCTGCCTGGGAATATACAAGAAATGATACTTTGACTATAGATACTCGGAGTCTTCAGGGGCAGTTATGCATATAACAATGTCATTTATCAAATAGCAAGAGCACATAGTGCATAATTAAAATGGGAAATTCATTGCTAAAGTAAAGTTAAAAATAAAAGTGGATGTAAAAAGGGAGCCAACAAATGGATGGAGGTCCACCTGGTCTGTTAAACAGTCATTTAAAGGCAGCTTGCTGCGTAGCAAGTTCTTAATTTACTGATAGCCAGATGCTCGTTTTAGCAAAGATGGTCCTTCTGCATGCCCTAATTTGTAGATTTTTCTTAAACTGCTGATCACCACCAGAAACAGGCTGCTGGGCCAGCCTTTGGCCTGATCCATATGGATACTCTTAAGCTCTTGCCATTAGAGCCGAGCAGGAAAGTAGTAAACGCCTGTTTCTCACAATTCAAATGTGGAGAAACCAAGTTCTTCCCCTTCTCAAGGTTTTCACACAGTGGGTCCAGCATAATCTTCAGACACCCTCTGCTCCTGCCTCATCCTCCGAAGTTGTTCCCACCTGATCCCCACACAGGTGCATGGGCAGGCCATTTAAAGGCTATTTTTCCACCTGGAACCTACCTGTAGCAGGGGAATCTAACAAAATCCCTCTGGTTTGTGTCTTCACCGTGAAACCAAGCATCCTAATTCCAGGCAGAAGCATTTCACTGCAGAGTCAGAGGACACATTATACCCCTTTTATCAGTACACAACCCCAGTCATATGTATACCCACAGGAAGAAACATTTCCCATGCAGAGAATGACTCAGACTAGGTCAAAGCAGAGATGTAAGGAGAGTGGAGAAAAGTGAACAGTAACTGCAGTTTATAAAAGGTGGCATTTATCTTACCAGAGTGACAGCTGCTCACTGTGAAGTTACAAGGAAGTATTGCGATTTTTCTGACTCTGAAGCCCACCCTTTAGGAACCACTGATCTGGAATATGAAAAGACTGCACATGCTGGAAAAAGTCATCCTTAATAAGACAGGGTCAGATTGTGATGAAGCTCACTCACATTCAGTGGCATTTTCCTTCTGCTTGTGGGCCCATTGGCATTAACACCATCATTATTGGTAGAATAAGGCTGAACAAAGTGCAACGGCAGTTGCACTCTTGTTCGGTGCTGAAACTGATAATTAATAGATTTCAATAGATGAAATAGATTTCAAAATTTTTATTTTCTCTGAAATCCCAGCCCTACTGGACAGTAAGAACAGTTTGGGGTTCCCCTGGTAGGACTCTTATAATGACCAGGTTATCTAAATGATTTTACATCACCATCCAATGGTACCTCCAGCTGTGCTAGGGCTCAGGAGCGTGAGCTGCAACAACTATCGGGCATGAAGTTGACTCTTTGTTTATAAGATTAAACAATGACTAAGCTTAGCAAAAAGCATAAACAGTGGTGTAATAAGGCTGTCATTGCAGTATAACTAGAATGAAATGAAACTGTTATAAAACATAACTGCATTTTATTATAGCAAAGTCAAACGCAATCAGAAAACTGCTTCCTTTCAGTATAAATGTTCCACCTGTCTGCATACAGCATGCTTCACAAAGATCCTGGTTTAATCACCTCTTAGCTGTGCCATGACTCTTTCCTGATGCAAAACACAGCAATGCACCCAGCCAGCTAGGGAAACCAGAAATCATTAAACAACCGTGGTCTGAAAGAGTCTGGTCAGTTTCCCTTAGTTTTTGTGTGTTTATTGGCCCAGGGGAAAAAATAGATAAAATCTATAGAAGCTGTACAAAAGCAGATTAACCATTTGATTTGTAACAGAGATAGGTTGTGCCTGGCAATACCTATCTGTCAGACCATGCTGGGGAGAGGTGCCACAAGAGTGGAGGGGAACACATGAGGCTGTAACCCATGTTGCACAAGAAGAGCATCTCAGGCCTGGTGCAAAGGAAATGGGCTCCTAACCTGGCCGCAGCCTGCTTATGGAGGAAGTGCGTTGGTCTTCCCTCATTCTAGCCAAGAGTCTGTTTTCAGAGGCACCTCTTGGTGCCTCTGGAATGAGCTGGATTTCACACAGGCTATGGTGCCCCATAACCTGTATGATTCCCTTGGTCTGGGGGAAAGTCACTGACACACAGAAAGTCTTGGGAGGAAAGAGAGCAGAAGAGAATGACTATGTGTGGTGAGTAGGACTAGGGAAGTGATCGTCCCCCTGTACTCATCACTGGAGAATCCCACCTTGAGTAATGTGTTCAGTTTTGGGCCCCTCACTACATGAAAGATATCGAGATTCAGGAGAGAGTCTAGAGAAAGGCTCTATGTACATATTTATAGCAGGCAGGTAGCAAAAGAGGTTAGGCTGGGTGGGCTCAGTTGGGCTGGCCTCGCTTGGCTTTGCTTAGTTTGTTTCCTTGCAGCTGGGAAGCACCTCTTTGCTCAGGTACCACTTGAACAGGCCTCACATTTTTCTTTTATGCTTTTTAATCTTAGCTCTCCTGAAATAGAGATGTCACAAGATAACATTTGCAAGGTCATGAGGCAACCTGATTTTAAAATCTCAGATCAGCTCATTAAATTGAACTTGCTAATTTATCATGCAAGACCAGACAATCAAGGGTACACTAAAAAATCAAGTCAGAAAAGAAAGAAACTGTGAAGAAAGTTTCTTCTTTTTTTTTTTTTTAATGCATTGAGAATGGAGAATGTTTGAGAAAAGCAGAGATGTAAAGGGAAAAACTTGGAGCCAGAAGATCCAAACTTCCCCTTGATTCTAAACTTAGCTCAGCCACTGGCCCACCGTGCAGATGACTCACTGCACTTCCTTGAACTTAAATCATTCGTCTTACAAAACTTGTTAAAGAAAGACGTCAGTGTAAATTAGATGTTGTGCCTAAGTTTAGCTATGGCCAATACATAAATATTGGAACTTTAATGTGTTATCATTTTTGTCTGATTTAGAAATATGTGCATATACACATATGCATATATATATATAGCAAGGGAGAGAAAGATTTCTTTGTGCTATTTTTACAATTTAATTTACATATATTGTTATTTTGTTGGTGACACGAGAGCTCATAACTGATTAAAAGTTTAACCATTTTCAGAGCAGCCTGATTCCCACACCGCCCAAGCACTCTTCGTTCTCTCAAACTGTCAGGGAAGTTTCAATCCCATCCGAGCGGTGGGAGCTGAGTACACGTTCGGCATATAACATACATGATGGCTGATTTCTTGTGACACTAATCTTCACTCCTGAGAGAAAGGCAGTCATTTATTCATCACTCTACCACTCGAAAGTAACCATTCTTCTCACCATGGAGATAAATGTCAAAACAGAGATCAGCCATAGGCTGACTCTAATCTAATCTCTCCAAAATGAATATATATTTAGATCTGTTGTCAAATCTTGAATGGTAAACCCTTTAGCCTGGGCAACTATTTTCTCAGTCTGCCCTCTCCACCTATAAATATACATACCACATTGGATATACACTACCAGAGGAGCAACCTTTCTGATACGAGCAAAGAGTCAGAGGACAAAGCCCAAGACTTTCAGAAACATGTAACAAGGAGGAAAAAAAACCTTAATTTTCATTAAAGTGTTTCTACCCTTTAACATCAGTCTGAAGTCAGTGGGCCCTTCACTCCCAAGTATTTGATCCAGCAAATGAGAAAAACAGGATCCTACCTGGATGCTTGCTTTGAGGGATCCATGGAAGATAGCAATGGAAATTCGCTTTCTTGTAAAACTGTTCATTCCCAACATCCCTCTCCTTTCTCCAGTTCACATTTCCATGTCGGGAATGTCATCTGGGAGGTGATTGCTCATGCTAGATCCTTTCCTCCCATCCAATTATACCTATGCAATTCCTCATATCCTGGTACTGAGATGCTGGAGGACACTACAGAAGAAGCAGAAGTGACTGCCATTTTTCTGTCCAACTTCTCTACTTCGTACTGCCATAAATCTCCATGAGGTTCTTTTTAAAGTGGAATATCTGAAACTCATCTCAGAGCCTGAAGAGAAAGAGGTCTTCTCTCTGTGATCCACATAAAGAAATTATACTGTTACAGAGATCAATACATCTACCTATCATAGATATTTCATTATCGGAGTTGTAAAACAAACACTTTTGTATAAATGGCAAACATAGGATGCTTGTCTCCACTATTTGTAAACTGGCATATTTCTCATTCTTAAATATAATTGTTCAAAACTAAATCCCATTTTAAGGCTTGAAGAAACCCTATCAACAGCCAGTTAACTAATTATTGCAAAAGACGCATTAGGTTTTACACTTATTCTACCTCACCAGTTTAATTACATTACCTCTAATGCAGCAGATACTACGTCTCTTCTCCAAGGATTCCAGGTAAGTAACCGAGCCTTTTTTAGCAGAAAGCACTTCCAGGCATTTCATGCAGGTTTAGAATGGCCCTCAGCTACACCAGGGTGGGACTGATTCTAGTAACCCAAGTGCAAAACAATGAGATTTGGCCAGCAGCCTGCTACAAGTCACTCTGACTTGCACTGTCCCAGGATTTGCACTTATACTGGGCCAAATCGTTTCCTGGCATAATCACACAGATCTACACCAGAACTGGGATGGGCCCATATATCATGGTGCACAAATGACATTGCTAGAATGGGTCTGCTCTGTCTAAAAGGGACAGGAATGGGTGCCAGGTGACAGCAGAAATGTCAAAACATGGAAATTGCATGGTGAAAATATTGTGCCTTAAGACAACTTAACACTAAGTAGTACAAAATAGGAAACAAGAATGATGGTGTCACTTCCAGGCCAGGGCCTCTGTGCATGTGAAGTAATCATCTGGAAAAGAAGCTAGGTGTGAGGAAGGATTATGAACAGATCGTGATCTCCCAGCATGGTGAAATGGCCAAGGGAGAAAATACAACCCTTTTAGCAATGAGCAGCCCCTGAGGAAGAAGAGGAAAGTTACTGCTTTTTGCCACATCCTCGAGGTGGTCATTGCTGGGTACTGTAACCATTTCTAGTCTCAAGACTTTAGCAAGGATGTTAATGAATGCAAATGACTCAGAAATAATCCCATCGATGGAAAACCTCCTTCATGGTGAACACTTAAAGATCAATCTTGATACCTCAAAGATTGGGTATAGAGGAGGGTAAATCTGTGCCTAAGACTACCTACATGGAGGGGAAAATCTACAGGCATTAGAGGTTCTTCAGTAGGCTACTGAAACAAGGAACACAGTGCTAAACTGCCACATTTGGAATGACTTGTCCAGCAAATTTGCCATTCCTGTGAGTTCCGCAATCAATACTGCTGTCATACAGAACAGCTCACTCAGAAATTAAATGCTAAATGAAGGACTCCATGAAATCCTATGCCCTGTATTATCTAAGATAGAGTAGATGGTCATAAGTGTCCCCTCGGGTCTTAAAAATCTATGAGTGTAGTTAAGAGGACATGTACTTCTAGAGGCTAAGCATGAGGTCCTTAAAATTTTCAGGGATGTGCTTGCCCTCAAGGTTTTTCCGGAAGAAAGACTAAATGGTTTCTCCTGAAACTGGAAATTAAGCTGCAAAAATATCTAGTAACAAGCCCCCAAAAGATCAAACTTCCTCCTGATTTTCTGTTTTCCTTAACTCTGGGTGAAAATGTACACAACCAATAGATGAACTTTGTTTTTTGAAGAAGGCTGAAAGCCTCTTGGAGGGCAGGTCAGCACCCTCACAAGCAAATCCTGTGAAAGGCAGATGCTGGCCACAGCTGAGTTTACACCAGGGCTCTACAGAAATTGATTTGTTCAGACTCTTCTGGTTCTGATGCTCTGTGATAGATGTGGGCTGGAATCTGAAGCAGTCTGTCCTACTCTGTTCAGTCACCTTTGCTGACTGGAGTTTGATGTTTTCACTGAGTGTGGGGGGGTTCTTATAATGCAAGGCTCCAAAATCATGTCTTGTCTAGTCATTCATGTTTCCTCAGCCACCTTTCTCTGTTTCTGCTGCTAGTCATATAGCAGCATACATGGAACATCAGCAATCCCCACAAAAGTCATGTTATCAGACTCAGTATTGCACATTTTCCAAGTGTATCGTTTCAGGTGGCAGTTTAAATCACTGGGAATAGAGCAGAGCTTCTTCATGAAATCATATTCGATTTGGTAAAGAGAAACTCCAGTAGAGTGAGGCTGGGACCGTCTCTGTCATCTACAGCAAAATTTTCCATCATCTTCGCACCTTCAACAAGTGCCAGGACTTGAAGTAGATGACCTTATTTTTCAGGTAGACCAATCCCAAGTTTCCTCCTTTACCTACCAATACCAAGAAGGTCTTCAGCTCGGATCTCTTTTCACCTTTTCAATTTAGGTGGGCAGGAAATGTGGTGTGGTTATATGTATGAGCGCTGCACAATTACTGAGTAAACCTAACAGCAGTTAGGTGAGCTAGTTTCTCAGCTGTGGGGATGAGAAATCATCGTCCTCTCCCCCTCCCCCCAATAGCTATTTGTTTGCATTATTCTCTGACCCAATCTGCATTTAATCAGAACTTTTATCTCGCTTTGCACTTAGTTCCTAACACATACCACTGAGCCCACCAGCTTTCTAAGTTCTCTCAGTGTTTTCCAGTTAGTCGGTGAAATGCTGTTGTTGAAACTAGCCTGCAAGGTGAATTCGTGGCAGAGAGGATATGACCAGTCTGTTTCAAATCCTGGACTTAGAGTTTTGCAAAATAAATTGCTAGGAAATTGTCATTTAATTCCTGTGCTTTAGTTTTTAATTGCATGATCTTAGAAGGAAATGGAGTTTAGTTTAAACTAAATTGCTGTTACTTTCCAACATACTCAAATAAAGTCCCTGAGCTACAATAAAAATAATAAACATAAGCAGCTATTGCTAAAGTAAAGCGGAGATTAAAGGTTGGATATCCTGACCTCCGTGTTGTGCCGACAAACCACCCTGCCTCTCTGTGCCTTTTCGTTGTAGCCACCAATTACCCTGTAAAACCTAAGTAACTCTTTGTTGTGTTACAGTATCATTTTTTAGGACAGCCCGGTACATTTTTAATCCAAAGAAAGATGCTGCCGTTCCCCGAGCCCGGTGATGCCGGGGAGCACATTATCACATTCGGAATGTTCATTAAAAGCGGATTAGGTGAAGATCTCATCAAACATACCGATTCCGCTTAAAATAAACGGCTTCTAAGCACAGGAATTGTTAGAGGAATGGACGATAGGCACCGACTGGTTTGGTTTGCATATTTTAGAGAGTATTATTGAGCTGGTGTGTGTGGAACTAGGCTCTTTACTTCAGCAGTTTTGTTTAGTTTACTGGAACAGAGGAGTAAGCGCCGGTAAAAATGTTAGAGGCTATTTGATGATAAAATGTGGAGACTTAATAAAAAGATATCCCAGACATGAAAAGTTAGAACAACGCTGCTTAAAAATGAACTCATTAAAAAAAAAAAATTAAATGAAATGCAGCTTTCACTGTTAGGTTCTAGTTTTCTCTCCCCCAAACATTAGACGAAATTGCATTGTTTACAAAAATTTATTAATACAAACTTTACACACTTTATATAACAGTTATCAAAGTCCTAGTTATAGATATCATGTGTGTAATAATACTTTGTTTAAGTTCTTTTTATATTCATTTGCACACAAAATAAGTTCTCCAAGACTAACATCTACCTAAAACTATGACTGTATCTCAGATCTGCTCAAATTTTGGTAAGGCTGTTGGCGTTTCTGAAAAAAAAAAAATAAAAAGAAAAATAAAATCATACAAAGGATAATAACCTCGGTGATCACTTCACAATGCTTGCGACTAGCCACTGAACTCTAACGGATAAGGTCATAAACAAAACGTCAAGAGAGCCCTATGTCATTGTACCACAGCCGACACAAACACAGCAAACTCTGCCCACCGCCAAAAACAGAAGAAGTACGACTAAAAGGCAAGCCGATGTGTTGCAGCATCGTAGGGCCACTAAATAGCCATCCGTGTGAACTCGTGGCGATTTTACAAGGTGAAGAAGAGAAGGCACGAAAGCTGCAAACTGCGCCCCGCGTCCCCCCGCCCCGAGGAGCCCGCACCGGCGGCGGAGCGGGCANGTGGAAAGTGTTTCTTTCCGGCTTCTTGAATGCGGGGCTGGTTTTGTGTCTTTGGAAAGACTCCTCTTAGGTTTTTGTGTGGTGAGCTGGAAGGAAGCGGGTACCTACGTGTCCTCCTCCAGCTGCCCGGGCGAAGGAACGGGGCCAGCCCCCGGCCGGGGTCGCTGCGGCTTTACTGTCCCCCGGGCGGAAGGTAAGATAGGAGTCCGTACATAGAAAGATGAGGTGAAAATGGTTTATCTCGTTAGAAACCGGACCACAGGTGAACACTACACATTCTTTTATGACAAAAGTTTGTTTTATGAAATAAATTTTACTAAGCAATAAGCCAGAATGTAGAAAAATACATTTTACCTCCAAACTCAATAAACAAGGAACAAAAACTTTCGTAGTAGTGCATAATTCTTTAGTGGTAGCTACAACAGGGGTTCCTAAACTTGTACAATAAGAGCTTGCATAAAACAGAACAAAGGAGTGAGAGAGCGTTCACAATCTTTTTTTTTTTTTTTCCCCAAAAGAAAATAACCCAAAAAGGTGACTCAGGTGGGTTAAACAGAGCTCGGAAAAGTGCGAAGAGAGGATGAGAGGCGGGAGGGTCTATAAGAAAAAAAAGAAAGAAAAAAAAAAGAAAGAAAAAAAAAAGAAGAATCCAACAAAACAATCAAAGAAAAGAGCAACTCCGACCGAAAAATGCAAAGGCGAGAACCCTGCTCGTTACACATGATGAGAAGCATGGACAGCACTGGAGAGTAACACACTGTACTTTGCATCCAGGTCCAGTACCGAGCTGCCCGGGGCAGTTGGGTAGCGGATCGGAGGTGGGATCGCCTCGTCTTCCCTCGACCCTGCGGCACCGGTACCGGTACCGGCACCGGGGCGCGCCGGGGGCCCGCCCCCGCTCACTTCCCCGCTCTTCCCAAACGGGTCCTGTCTCCGCTTTCGCTTTGTTCTGCAACTCTGCCCAGCCAGCCAGAAGAGCAGTGCAGGGGGCTTAGTACTTACTATCCTTGCTGCTGGTTCGGGATTTAGGGGTTGGGGGGTTGGATTTGGCATTTCTTTTTTTGTTTGTTGGTTTGTTTTGTTCTGAAATTTTGTTGTTGCTTTGTTTTAACTGTTTCTCCCTCCAACAGGCAAACAGAGATGCACAATTTGGATCGAGCTGTTTTCGCAAGAGAATTATCCTCTAAGCTCATTGTTTGAGGAGACGCTAATACAGATACAACTGGAATCAAAGAAAGCAGGAGGGAAAAATAAAAATATCGAAATCTAGAGGAAAGGGGACGCTGCCCCTTCGGAGAGGCTAGTGGCAAAGGAGCCTGCCTTGAGACTCACCGGGGGAAGAATCTGCTTCACCAATTTTCCCAAATCATTTTCCTCATAATCCCCTGGGAGCAGGGCATCCTTCTCTATGTACAGTAGCAAATGGTGAAAATTAATGTCTTCGACCCTGTCGCGGATAAAAATACTATCCTTTTAATTTCCGTTACAAAAATAGGAGTAATATTCAAAACAATGATTGTCTTTTTTTTTCTATTTATTTTATATAAAAACATAAACAGCTCAGGCGAATTCTTGTTCTTGTGCAGGTTTTATATGAAGAATTGTTCTTTAGTATTCGTAGTAGTATTTATATATATATATTTATATATTATATATAACTTAATGATTGGTCCACAAAGTAGATCTGTGCGTTTCTCTAGTGCTTTTGTACAAAAGAAAAACAATATTATTATCAAAATATTCATTTAATGGCTTTACTTCATACATAAATACATGTTTAGATAACACAGGAGCGGTGATTGTTCAGTCAGTTTGGAAATGACTTTTGTTTTTGTTTAGATTTTTT
>VXAK01023266.1:6111-19525 GCA_013399435.1 Arenaria interpres
AGCCATTGAAGAAAGAGGTTGAGACTTTACATCCCTCAGCTTCTATATTGAATATGAGGCAGATGGGATGGAATACCCTGGTAGTCAGTTTTGGGTCACATGTCCTGCCCGCTCTCTTATGCTGTCTTCTTTTGGACCCATAAATGGTTTTTGTGTTAAATGACACTTTTCTAAATCATGTTGACACTATTCTAAATCATGTATTGGATAAGGACATGAGAAACAATTAAAAAAAAAAGATCTTACTATTTACTTTCATGTGCAAATGATCATCAGCACAGCATTCACTGCGTACATTGTTCAGCACCTACCACTGAAATAGCTACACCCTCTAATCAGAATTTTGTTTAACTCTCTTAGCATAATACAATACATTGCTGAAGTGTCCCTGCTATCAGTAGGGACATATAGTGGCTACAGTTAACATATGTGTCCAGTGGCTGGACACATGGTTTTCACCAGAACTGTGATCGTATATTATCCAGCTGAAACAAATCTATGTGTGCAAGGAGACCATTTGCCAAGAAGACAACTATGCTGACTAAATGAAGGAAACAGACAAGAGAGAAGTATAACACGATATTCTGGCACTGATTATTTTAGTGTACTCTAATGGACATTGTACTTGTTGAAAACAAGAAGGAGACTAATAGGAACATAAAAGCCTTGTCATACAAATGCAAAGAAAGTTTTTAACTATTGCAGATAATTCATTTCTCTTCATGGCAAATAAACAGAAGGCATGTTTCCTTTTATTTTTCATGCATTTTTTTCTCTTTTTTTATAACGTTGGTTCCACTGGATTTTGTTTTGGTGATTACCTGAGGCAGTTTTTATTGCTTAACAGCTTCCTTTCATCCATAAACATAAATAGGTGTTTTAAATTTGAAAGCAGAGAAAAGATAGAAACCTAATTTCTCTGAAAGAATTGTACTGGAGATTTTACCATCTGCTAGTGCTCGATTATTGAAGCTTTATTTTCATTGGGTTTTGAAAAATACTACTACATTCAAGCAAGTAGATTAAATGCTATTAGCTTTAATACCTTTTTAAACAAAGTAATCTGTTGAAGTGATAATGGATTTTAAAGTAAGTATACTCATTACATAGTTTTTTACACCACTGTGGTTTCCCTGTTGGCCACATGAATCTCTAAACCTGACATTGTTAATTACAATTATAATATGTGGTATGTGAACACTTGATTAACTTCATACTATATTTAAGGCAGACATAAAGGTAATTGAAGAATTCCACCACCAAAATAAAACGGTGTTATCACAGAAGCCCAAAAATGCTGCTTGCCATTTCATTCACTTGGAAATGAGCTGCACAAGATTTCCAGAGCAAAGCTACCATCTATTCAAGCCTTGAAAATTAAAGTTTTATTTGAAAGGCAATCGGCTAATTCTACAGGCATGAGACAGGCACTAGAACTCGCCAAAAATTTATCGATGGGAAAGGTCTGAAGCTGTCGTGCTTTTACATGTATACCCCAATTTAGATTTTTAGTTACTTTTACTTGAAAAATTGGCTCTGACTCTCCACATGGCTTGAGGCATAGTTTCAATACTACTTTTTTGTGTCAAAAACACCTGTCTTTTTACTTTACTGCCAGAAGGGCTTAGCATCTTGTCAGTGAAGTAACACAGTCTGTACATTCATAGGTGTCACTCACTTTACCATCTGTTTTTTAGGATAACAGTCATCACTATCACCCAGCCCCTCCAGAGGCTGTAACAATCTTTATGGATTAAGGTTGAGATCTACACTGAAGAACAGCTAGGGGTATCCCACCACTTCCAGCTCATTCTATGTGTCCTTTAACCTTAACTCTGTGAATACCGCATCCTACATGAATTCAGCAACTATCCCTCATGCAAATTTTTTTGTCAGTAGCATCCTGCCTGTTACAGCAAATAATTGTCAAACAAATGTATGCCATCTTGTACAGTGAGAGCAAACTGCATGCATGTAAACACCAGCCCTCACACCATGTCCAAAACTACACCACAGGCAGTTTATGTCTAATCTCAAGAGACAGGAGTAACATTATCACTAATCCTAAATTACATTTCATTGATGAAGTTGTTAATCAGATAATTTGGCAAATGGATTAATAATAAATACGTATAGTACGAAAATCCAGGCTTAACTCATTTATTAATGAACAAAAAGGGGGTTACTTGAAAGAGGTTTTTTATTTTTATTTTTTTCCCAGAAAGTACAATGCATAAATCCTTACTTCTCATTAAAATAAATAAATAAATATAAAAATAAATAGTGTCACAGACCATATTACATGTCTTTTATGCACCAGTGCAGCTAAGAATTTTTTACAGACACATAGGACCAAAGTCAGAAGATATATAGATTTTGGTGTAGGAGTGACATCTCAATACTGCTGTGAGAAAACATATAAGCTAGTGGCCTTTAAGTTGGAGTAGTAGAGAGAAAAAAGCTTTCCTTTAGAATAGCATTAAAGCATGTTTGCCTCAATTAGGGACCTATATAATCCTAAAATATGAGATGAGTCCAAGTCTTGCAGTAAGACCAAATGGAAGAGACCATATCAAGCAAACACCCTTGTGTGATCTGATACCTATATTCTTCCAGAAACAATATGACCTTGTCAATTCTTTGGCACATAAACATTGTTTTATACTTTCTCTGATGTTAAGGTATTCATTAAGAAGCATTTATGTCACCGATGACTTATCCTTGGCCTGGAAATAGCACTTTATCCGTTTTATAACCAGGGAGGGCCAAATGAATGTTACAAATATATTTCTGTGCTAAAATGCCAGCAAGGGCTTTCTAATGGTAACGTTTTGGTTGCTAAAAGCTTAATGTCCTCAGGTCTAAAGGAACACAATGAGAACAGATTACAAAGGTAAATTTTCTGCTAGCTGAATATCTTTCTGATAGATATCTAAATGTATCACTCTGTCCAAATTACCTGGAATAACACAACCCCCTCTTTTTTTCTGTCTCATGCATCATAATATACCATTCACATCTTATTATCCTCTCCATTACTTTCCTTAGAATAGGACATGTGTAAGGGTGGACAATGATCAGTGAGACTGCCCTGAGCAGCTATAAAGTTTTAGATGAAGTCTCCTCCTTCCTCTTATAAAGCAGGCAGATAGATGCAGCTGCTGTCCCACATTTCTCCATAGCTGAGCTGCCTGTCTGCCAAGCCAGTAAGTTAGAGAGTTTGAAAGCAACGGTAAACATGGTCATGTTGACAATATTAATTTCTAAGCCAGCTTATACTGCACAATTGAGAAAAAATATTTTATAATAGATCTGGGTGTAGACTGGAGCTATTAAACAGCACCTTTTAGAGAGTCTAGAGAGAGAATTCTGCTCTCTCTCCCTGCTATCTTGCAGTGATTTGTTTCAGCTTCCTGAACAGAAACTCTTAATTTCTCCAAAGGGAGATGGTTGATGCTGCCCAGCCTTTCCCTTGTACACTGAACCCATTGGGGCAGGTTCTTCCTCTCTTCTTCTTCACAGAAAATTTGCTGCATTATTTATTTATAGGTGAAACCATGCCTCTGTCACCAATATAGCCTACCTTCAAAAGTAATTTAAGCAATCGTGTTAACGTGGCATCACTAGGACTCTGTAATTAATTTCATCTGCATGGGGACATTTTTTTGGTTGTCATTAGATGTTGGTTAAGCTATGCTCCTGTCACTGAGTTGTAGCTGGCCACTGTTTTTCCACCAGGCCCAATTTTCTCCCCATTTTGAATTGGAAAAGAAGCAGCCTGAAATTCCTCAGCCAAGTCAGCTTGTTCACTACATTATGACATTTAGTCTGTGTGGGTGGAGGGGGTTGAGAATGGTACTGCCTTGCCATCCCTGTAAAACATTTTAGTCTCTCACAGAGCAACACAGCAGTGTCAGCGCTGTGCTCTCATTACTGTGGAAATATTACATGTAGCCATTAGTCTTCTCCCTTCAATTAGCGACAGTCAGTTAAGCTGTGCTCCCAACCTGCTTTAGCTGTTGGCAGCATTGCCAAGTCAAACTTGTCTCCCATTTGGAAAGTAAACTGGGAAACCTACTGTTCACCAGCCACACTCTTTGGCTGGGAAAACAAAAGGGCATAGACTTGCTTGAAGATATTATGCCATTAATTTACAGGTAAGCAAATGGCACTGGAAAAGATTAAGGACAAGATCTTCATGACATGTGGACGACACAGTGTCAATGATACAACTTCTGGAGTGCCACTTCACAGAGTTCCTCTTGTTTTATCTTATTTCTTTTTTTGGTTGGCTTGTGGGGCTTTTTTTCAGGAGTGTGGGAGGAGTTACATACAACAGGACAGGTTTGAATTAAGGAATATTGTAACAAGAGCTACTTTTTTTCAACTGGACATATCAGAACAGATATGAAAGGTCAGCTGTAAAAAACAGTCTGTCTTCTGCAGGTGAAATCCAATTCAAATCGACAGAAAAGGGGATTCTTTCATTTGAGTGATAAAGGCAATGCAAAACTGAAATTCCTCTGATAAATCCTGTGGGGCAAAAAAGTCTACCAAAATAAATGGGCATAGCTTAACTGATGTTAAATGGAATCTCATTTATTGATAGCAAAAGAGATTTGGGTGTTATATCTGTACAACAGATCCCCTAAACAGCTGGTGCTGAGATACGATCAGACAAGATCAAAGTTCTTCTCTGTGTTAAATCAACATGAGATTTTAGATTTAAAGAACGCTAAACTTTATAGTGTTCAAAATAATGGCTCAGAAGTGCATTTCTACCATCTTGAATACCGAATCAAAAAGCTTGATGCCAGATAACACTGAAAGCTCATTGTAGTCTGTGTACTTTGGCTCTGAAAATATGATTTGTGTCTGTATTTGTGCTGTAATTATTTTGCTGTTTTGTTTTACCATATGAAACCAAAAGCTCATGGCCGTTAAACACCTGAGTGTACATAAACTCCATCACTGCTTACATTGCTCATTTTATCAAAAAGTCCTACATTCTTTCGACCAGTTGTCTCTAAACGAGCTACTCCTGTTAATCGTAACTGGAATGCTGAAATTTATACAAGCTATTAAGGAACTAAATTTTGTAACAGTTCAATGAACGGAATTACCTTTACAAGATATCATTACATAATGAAAATAAACTTTGAACCTACCATTAAATTTCTTTACAGCTTCAAAAACAATAATCCTAGATTGCCAAGAATGGCAATCCAGTTAACTCTCTAACATGAAATATCATTTTCAACAAGACTTCTTTAGGTTATCCTTTCATGTGAAAATATTATATGCAGTTTTTAGTACTAAAGGTCAGATAATAGAGCACTTGGATTGAATAACAAGCAGGGATCAACGTACTGCAAGTAGCATCAAAAGCCTTCTGCTAAATGACAGATGGCTGGCAAGCTGTAAGGAGCCCACTATTAAGACACTTTAAAAAAAAGGGGGGGGGAAGAGAAAAAAAACCCAAACAAATCCCTAACAAACAGAAAATGTATGAGCAAGATCCATGTATTAACATATCCATATTGGTCAGTCACCTGTGGGCATTTGACCTACTTCCATGATGTCCTCCTACAGTGATACAAGCTTTTCTTCTTCTCAGCAGGTAGTAATCTTCCAGGAAGAACTGCTGAGAACTGCAGGTATCCCTACTTGCTGATCTCCCAAATTGTTTTTGGTGATACGGGCATTTCTGCAGTGTATGTACCTTTTGCTCTCTCTTAATTTTCCATTTTCTCCTGACAATCCAGAAACAATATAGCACAAGAAGATTATAAGGTCTGAGAGAAAGGTCAATACTAGCTCCAGTGGCAAAGTTCTACATACCTTCAATGTGCAGCACGTTCAGCATTATTTTTGCACATTTTAGATGCATTAGGTCATTAGTGGCTTGTTAAAAAAAGAATCCTTTGGGGTTATCATGTTTGATTTATTTTAACTGACTGTTCCTTCACATTGCACATCTCCCACTGAATGCCTACCTACGAAAAGTCAAGAAATCCATATTATCACAAGGCTCAGGTATTCATTTTGCCTACTTCCACTACCATAGTGCATTAATTTAGGCCTAACACAAGTAGATATTCCCAGCTGCTTATGTGCAACTCCACTCATTCTCAGCTGTATAGGTGCATACAAAAGAATTACCCTATCTGTTTAAAACCAAAATAAAAAGGTTTTATATTCACAGTCCAATAAAGACTCCCAAAAAATCGAGTGAGCAAATGTTGCTTTGAAAATGTCTCTCTCGAAAGTAATTTCCTATGCCCTTGTCCCTCTCCCTTTTCCCAAATTTCAACAGAAAGTAGAAGGGAAAATCCTTCTGAATTCATCCAGTAACAAATAACAATGATAACAGTCTTCATAAAATAACCCAGTAACTTCTAATTGTATTTGTAGATCCGGATTTTATGAATATAAGAAAACCCATTCTCTGTCATGATATGTAGTTCATATCGCACACTGTAGCTCAAAAACAAAAGAACACTATACATTTCAACCTCAAATACTCTTTGGGACTGATTAATATAATTATACACAGTTATATTTGCACTGCAACAAATTTCCATCTAAAGGCAAAATGAAGTTTACAATCGCTGTAGGCTCTGCACAAATTAACACTTCATTGAATATTAATGAATTACTCTTTGTGACCAATTGCTATGCAAATAATACTTGTGTCAGAATTTATAATTACATTTATTTCAAGATAAAATACATGAATATTAACATTAAAAAACCTTCCACAATAAAGTGAGTAAATCAATTAAGACATGTGCTACAGTATTACTAAATTAATGGTTTTGTTGCTGATTTTGCACAACTAGGTAACACTATTTTTTCATACTAATTTCTAATGATTCTGAAAACTCAGTAGTATCCTATAATCTTATCTCTATAAACTGCACTTGGACTTGGTTTGGAATCAAACACAATTCATATTAGTTGCATCATACACCATTCTAACTTATCAGTTAAAAGCAAACTAATACTGAACATTTACATATACATTCTATATCACCAAGCCTAAGATCATGTAACAGTAGGAGGAAGCTACGTCATTGCTTCCTTCCTATTTCCCACAAATATGAGATTTTTCTAATTGTTTATGTGACGTTTATAGAAGTAGTTTGCTGGACCAAAAGCTGAATGTCTTTGTTCTTCCAATGCAGCCTTAGAGGAAAAACTGCTGTAAAATCATCTCAGCACCAAATAATCAGTATCAGTTCTACAAAAGTCCTGTCAGTGCTCTTCGCCTGAATTGCAAGATATTTCAATATGCTCCTAAAACACAATCTGTCAAGTAACAGAGACATAATTTTTCACAATAATACTTTAAATATAGTTTATGAAGGGAGGGGAGGGGGGAATATGTCTCAGGTTTCTTTGTTTCTCTGTAAGGAGACTTGGATTAAATACTTGTGTTTTGCCAAACCCATGGAACATAAAAAGAGAAAAATATTTTTTTTATAACTTTGTTTTTGCAAGAATAAGCCATTCTAGAGGCAATGGTAAGAAAAATTAAATAGCTAAGAAGTCAGAGAAGGAATTAAAATATTAATAGCAAGAATACAAATTCCATAGATTATAATTTTTTTAATTCACCCTGTATTGTGGAGGCTACACTAAGAAAGAGCTCTTTAATTTAAGAAGATAGTCATCAAGTACAGAAGCTTTTACTAATCTCATGGCATACTGATGGTGTTGAGGTTATTAAAGTGAATTATATAGTTTTCCAAATGGGATCAGTTCTGAGAACACAGTGAAGTACACAAATTCAGAAGTGAATTTCACTACTATGAAACAAATGGATAAAATTAATTACGGTGTCAAGCACTCTAGGAGAGGGCATCATGCCGGCAGAACACTGAACAAGGATGTGTTGTTTTCTACCTTTTGCCATAATGGTAATAGTTTTCTTGTGCTCCACTTCTCCTCTCACTTTCAAACAGATGTGTGATCCCCAGCACAAGAAATAATTTTAAAAGCCATCAAATTCAGAAAATGTAATATATATTGCTATCACTTTGCACTGTTGCTGCGGCAGTGGTGAGCTACTGTGAAACACCTACCACACAAAACTACATTCATGAGCTATATTAGCCAAGTATCCTTGTCCGAAACAAATTTATGATAACTATCACTCTAATTTCACACCACTGCAATTTCATAATATTCTGAAATAGGAAAGCTTCATCTCCCAACTCTACAGAGTCAATGCTGAGCTATTAGCCATGCATTAGAGGAGGGACTGGAAGTCCCACCAGCAACTTAATGCAGCCACTGTAGCCAGAGCCACGGACTCAATGAAGCAATACTTTTCCTTTTGCTGTCAATCTTCGGTACCAGAGCAGCAGGGTTTTATTTTATCTTTCCTTTTTTCCCATTTCACAAGGGTATTTAAAATTTGATCACAACAATGGTTCAGTTCATATGCATATTACAAACTGCTTTGGGGACTGCTCAGTGCAAAATGGGCGGATAATGTTACAGATTAACTTGACTCTGGAGTGTGAACTGTCAGCTATATCCTTTAGCTGGGGAAAAGATTTTAAACACTACCTGGAAAATTGTGAGGCCTAATCTTTCTGCTGTGCTGGCTTGCAGTATAATCCGAATAATGTGAATGTGCTTTCCATCTGACTGAGGCAGGCATGCTGTTAAGTGATTTGAGCAATTTGCCTGGTATAATAACCAGTTTTCTCTGTCTCACTGGATGCCAGGAACTTCCTGAAAATCTTTGCCTATGGCTTGACACAGACTGCTGAGTAGCCACAAAACTGTTTGATAAAAGCACCAGTTTTGTCCAGTATAAATCAATAGAAACCCGCTGCAATAGCTGTATTTGACTACAGCACTCAGCTGTTATCAAGTAGGGGACCTGTTCTGACTATTTTAACTTCAGCGTACGTATCTTTTTCCCAGCTGGTCTTCAACACAGCAGGGATGGCTGTGGCGTGTGCTCAGTGTTTCAGCCAAAGAACATTCAACACTCACAGCACTCCACTGGCCTCCAGAAAAAGATTAACTGAAAATGCATTTCAATGCAGATATCAATTTTTTTTTTCCTAAAAAAGAGTACACAGAGCATGATTCCTCAAATGTGAGATCTTGAATTTGAACTGGAAAGATTTTCCAGTAATTTCTCCTGTCTTTCCTACCTGACACTACTCTATTTTCCTAGGACAACCTACCTCAGAAAGCCATATCTCACACAAGTAATTATACACATTCTTGAACTTAGTTGAAAGAATTTATTGCCAAAGAAAGGAAGCTGGAAAACAACTCCTAACATCAGTGTGTCATCACCTTCTCTGTACTTTTTACTCATGAAAACACCTTTTAGGTAACAAGACAAAATATGTTTCATGGATAGACTCATGGCACAGCAAGAATAATAAATATTGTTCTCCCGAAAATTGGAATTCCTTCTGGAGAAAAAGAACATACCTTTTCTAAATTTCTATGCCACTAAATCTAGAAAAATGCCACAAGTTAAATGTTTCTTATTCTGTTATTATTTCTTGTTTCTTTCCACTTTTCACTCTGTACCTTGCAGAGCATGGAGATTTACCCAAAACACGTATGATCCCAATAACTGGCCAAAGAAAAGGACAAAATATCTAGTTAAAACAAGAATTTCTTTTTCCTTGAGATTTCATGTAAATCATGAGGCTGATAATCTTTGATGATGATTGATGATAGAATAAGGTTGATGAATTTTTGACCTTTACTCCAATGAAGCCAGTTCTCCAATATGTGACAGCCCTCTATAATATAAGGGTATTTATATTTCCCTATGGTATAAATATGCTATAAGAATAATAATTATAAATATTACTTGTTAGCTATGAAACTGTAAGTCTTGTGAAGTTTGCTGGTCAAGCAGGTAGTTGTTTTATGTTTCCCATGCCACTTGGCATATTGGGAAAGCCAATATTCCTTTCCTTTCCAATTAGTCTTGGGAATATCATGAAAAAACACATGTGATTCCAAGCCCTGACTGAAACACTTATTTTCCAAAATTTTCCAATGCTCTTCCATATGGGCATCTCAGTATTAAAATGAAATAAATTGTGATTCTAAGCTTTCATTTTATATATCTGCAAACTGCGGTTCAAAGATGTTAAATTATTTGTAGCCTGAAACAGTGGCAAAGAACAGCACGAAAATCCTCCAAGGGTTTAGTTGCCACTTAGTTGGGTACAAAAATCACCCCTAAGAATATGAGTGTCTTGGACTGGGCTGCCTCTAACCAGTAATGCTGCAAGTAAAGGACGTTTCCCTACAAAAAGCATCAGAATATTATAAACCAGGAGGTGGCTGTCAACTCAAACATTCATTGCATATTGAACAGGCTCCGCTTTGGACACAAAACATTCAAAGAAATCTTGAAGACTTTCTAAAACACCTCTAGCTTTTCTAACCTGAATTGCAGCTGGCTTCCAAATTCAATTTGCATAATTTGAAACCAACAATTCATTTTTTTGTTCTGAATCAGGATGTACAGCACTGTTAGCTGCTCACTTTGACCTGAGTTCCTGTGACAGCCCTTACAAGTTACCCACCCTATCCTAATAAAAAAAGAAAAATCTCTACATATCTGCCATATAGAAAATGAGAGAAGAGGGAAAGGAGGGGGAAGGAAAATGAGAAAGAAAGCCTGCATGTGCCCATTGCTAAACTATTAAAAACAAAAAAAAAAAAGAGCTTGAATATCTGCGTACAGATACAACATGCTAATATAGCCAAACAGAGTAAAAGCCAAAGGGGATCTGCTGCTTAGCTGCCTCAAGTAATTTTGAGTAAAGTTGTCTCCTAAGCACACACAGTTAACTTATCCACACAATTTGTATAAGGTTTTCCAAAACACTACAGAAAATAAGCATGTTCAAATCCACAAGGTGCTTCTTGTAAGCAATGGTTTCCCCATTTCTTCCGATGACAATATTTTTCCAAGTCTCTCCCTCAATTTTTCAAGTAAATTATCTGTGGAAAATTGGACTTTACTCCTTTAGACGAATAGATATCAAGAAAAAAATACAGAAAGAAATGTGTTAACACGGTCTTCGTAGACATGTTCAGAACAGCTTTGTGATTGCCACAATTCCTGCTACTTTGTGATTAAGGCAGACTCGCATGATTTCAAATTGTTGTTCAGGGAAAGAGGGTTCTGTTTTAAACTCAGCGATTGCCATCTAGACTTCATGCTCTAACATAAGAAAGTTCATACCTAAGTTTTCAGAACATTAATATCTGTGTATTCTTTTGTATGAGCAATTCAGTCTGTGTCTCCTGAATACATAACCTAGGTCCTATCTGAACTTGAGCAAGTTATAATGAGGCACTCTTTTTTAATATAAACTGATCTTAATTAGAGCTTTGACAGAGGTTTAACCCTCATTTGATGCATATATGGGACTGAGTTTCCACCTATGTTGTAATATTCTTGTCTCCGAACCATGATTTTGTTTTACTTTAGCAAAAAAGGAGGCCTGTTGCCTACTAAGCAACAAAACTAGTATTTACTTGCCTGGAACATAGACATACGCAGACTAAACCAGCATAACTAGGTATAGTACATAAGCATATTTTAACATTGGGAAAACATTAAGAACATCTTGCAATGCAGCTCAGCTTTAATATTAAAATAATAGCCTTAACTGCAAAGGAGCAGATGGGGTTCTGATACAGTCGCACAAACAGGGTGCATAAAATTGTGCAAGTACTAAGCTCTGCAGGATAAGAACTAAGGATGCAGAGTAGGCAAGAATGATGTCTGGTAAAACCAAAATAATCCTGCAGAGCAGGCAGCCAAGGTGTCTGACGGAACCAGAATAAATGGAACCAGAATAAGCCTGCAGAATATGCAAAACCATAACAAGCCCTCATCCCAAAAATAAATGCCAAGAGAAGCTGGTATCACCCAGTTGTCTTCTGGGGAGGAGGCAGAGGAGCACGAAAAATCAATGGTGTTTTATGGGAAAGCATGGGGAGGAAAGAAGGTGGCAGAATCTGTTCTGCCTTTCAGTCTCCAATTTTTCTCTGGACTGATGGATTATAGCTATCAGTACAAACTAAAATGGCATCACTTAAGTGGCAGTGTACACTTGCATCTAATTTAAGTTTGTTACGGATGATTGTCAGTGATTAAGTACTAACCACTGGCAATGTGCACTGTTAACGAATCCAGTCAATCCAGTCAAGAGTCATTTTGAAGCTTGAATCTGGCTGGTTTTGGAGTCTTCTCCCATCACATTCCCTGTTCTGTGATCTTCCTAGCATATAGAGATTTACCTACATTCAGTTGCAGTGTTATGTTTGTCCCAAATTTTCATGGGACTTCTACAAATCTTTCTAAATGCTTAAAGATTCATCACAGTAACGCAAGGAGTAAAATGAAACATACAAAACTTTTCCACATTTTGTTATTTTCTTATAGGGCAATGTAGTCTTCAGGAAGTTCCATGTTTTTTCAGTGTTTTTCTTCTCCTTTCTGTACAAAATGATTCTAAGGTAATCACCTTGGAAAGACATGAAAAGCAAAGACAATACTGCCTATAGTTCTGGCCTATATGAGTCTACAATGTATGTGTACATATATACATCAGATACATGGAATACTAGGATTCATTTCTGTATCTAGCCCTGACATGACTTCTCAGTCTATGAACAATCACTTGTGGCATCTTGAAGTCAGTGCATGTGCAGTGACAGACAGACAGACAGGCATGTTATTATATATTTTCTAGATACTTAGATGCCTTTCAATAATAGTGCAAAAGAAAGAGAGAGAGAAAATATGGTTCTCAAATTCTAAAGTAAAATCATTATTAGGTAATCATTTTACAGAATAGACTGATTTATATATGCGTTATTAAAGCTCCTCTCCCCCCACTTGTCTCTTCTTTCTGGATATCTCTGATATCACACAGAAGTACTTCTATGATCTGCAATTAATTCTCCACAGAATAAATGCTTCAGCATATAGAAAAGTATAGAAGACAAAAAAAGGAACCACACCAAACCCCCCATATTTAATGATTTTTAAAATCTATACTCAACTTGCTCCAGCAGCAAACTTTTCACTGTATTAAAAAAAAAGGAAAAAAAAAATAGAGATAATGACTATATTTTCTACTTATTCAGTGAAATAGTGTCTGATATTTAATTCTACATCATCAGAATAGTTTATGGAAATAGTGTGCTAATGGTGAGACTATCAGTGGGCTCGTTAATTTGTAGTGGCTATTTCTCCTGACCTAATTTCCTTTCCCGCTTGAAAACTGTTTGAAATTTCATCTGACTACAATCAGGTTTATTGGAAATATTAATGTCTGTGCTCTCCCCATAAGCCACCAGCAGGGTAATTGACTTGAAAGATGAATTACATCTGCAT
>VXAK01023268.1:7901-23023 GCA_013399435.1 Arenaria interpres
CCCCGCGCCCAGGAGGAGCCATCGGGCAGGACAGCCCGGCCGGGAACTGCAAATTTAATTCCTATTAACTCGGCGCAAACGCATCCCAACCCAGGGCTAAAACAAAGGACCGGCCGGCGATCGCCCAGCGACCGTACACTGAGACGTGCCATTAATCACAGGGACTTTCTCCAAGCAAGAGTGCTTAGTCAGGAGGAAACCTCCTCAAACAGAAAGAGAAAAAAAAAAGAAGAGAGAATAAATGAGCCTGATCTGGATTTATTCTGGGTTTATTTTCAGTCTCTTCATACTCTCCAGCCTCACAGGAATGAGCAGCAGCGACTCCAGCAGCCGGCGCTGCTCCAAGAGCTGCAGCGGCACTTTCAGGCTCCAAACTTTAAGGAGATTTACACAAGTTTGTATTTTCTACCCTTTCGTTTTCCCCGGTTCTGACTGGGCCAGGGAAGGCGGTACCTGGAGCTGTACCCGGGTATTTCACAGCATCACGGGCAGAGCTCTGCACTCCCACGGCTCACTCTCACCTACCTGTGTCAACATCACGGGTGATGGAAATGATCTAAAATCTCCTGCCAGCACCAAGTTTTACTTAAAAAATTAATGCAATCAAAATCATAGAATTGTCTGGGTTGGAAGGGACCTTTAAGATCATCGAGTCCAACCATCAACCTAACTCTGATAAAACCATCACTAACCCATGTCACTCAGCACTATGTCAACCTGGCTTTTAAATCCCCCCAGGGATGTTGACTCCACCACTTCCCTGGGCAGCCCATTCCAAAGCTTAAAATCTTAACGTAAAGACAGGTAATGTGTACTGAATACTTCACCCTTTTCCAGGTAACCTCGGCAGCTCATCTCAGAGCAACGGGAGAGGCGCAGAACCCACTCGGAGCATTTCCAGGGGCAAACCCTTCCTACGCAAACTCCAGTCTGACCTTTGTAAGAACCTCGATGAAAACGCACTGTGTACCTTTTCAGCAAAACCCTCTCCTTTTATGAATTCTTGAGGGCATCCCTGCTCGCACCCTGCAATTCCTTTAGGAACCAGCGGCCGTTTCTCCTCATAGCCATCACCCCCCTTATCGCACACCGACAACAAACTTCACCCGGGAACGGCCTCCGCATCCCTGCGGGATCCCTGCTCGCACTCTCAAAAAGCGGCGCCTCCGTTTCCCTTCGAGGAACTTTTCTGCAAATCAGAATTCAGACCGAATTTTTGGTTCAAAATTCATAGCGTCTTGGTGCAACGGCACGGGCTGGAAGGAAAGCAGGAATCGGGGCAGGGGGGAGAGCGATCGCTGGTGAGAAGAGGAGGATTTGTAGCACAAACCAGCGCCTTGCGAAGATCGCAGACGTTACTGGGAAGACCTTGGGATGAGATTGCGCTGAGATTTTTTTATACAGCTAAATCCGAAGATTGCAAGTGCAGGCTCAAGGTTTATACAGGCTGGAACAGAGAGATCTGGTCGCGTAGTTCTGCAGCAGTGATTAAATCATATTTACTGCAGACGAGCCCTAAAACCAAGCTCCCTATTTCAGGAAATAACACCAGAAAACAATTTGCTAACGGGGATGGAGACGCAGAGAGACCTAAAGGGAAATTAACGTGGCACTGAGAGAAGGGGAGGAGAGTAATGAGAAGGATTTCTTCTCAAAGACTATTCTGCCCCTCTCCTCAGGAAAACTGGTGACATCAGAGTTTTTCAGGGGAATCACCCGGGTTCCTGGAGGGCAGGACAGTCGTCACAGACTTTCCCACCAGTATCAAACAGCGCCTTTCCAGTACACTCTGCGACCAGCCCTTGAGTCTGCTGGATTTATTGCGATGGCACCTTCACCAACCGATTCCACTGGATGAGGATAAGTCACCCAGGCTGTTTCAGGAATAACATACAACTGCTGAAGCTACTCCCCAAATCCCCACTTCTGCTTCCCCACCGCCAACAGCAAAAGGAACCCATCAATGCCAACAGCAAATAGCTTTGGCTCAACTCGACGATACCTTTTATTTGAAAGAAGGAAGAGAAAGTAAGGATCACACGGTAAATTTTAAATTTTATGGAAGGCTCTGCTTTTTATGACAAGGACCGGCAGAGCTCGGGGGGGAGCCCCCGGGACCAAAGCAGCAAATACTCAGCTGCAAGTGCTGTCGCTGTAGCAGATTAACTGCTGCCATCAATTCAAAAGGCAGGTTAGTGCACCGTATAAACCGCAGGGAACTCCTCAGCCTGTGGGCCACGACACTGGTCAAAAATCCCCCCGTGCAGCTCTGCTGAACGCACCGACAGCAGGAAAAACCCCAAACCTCCCCAATTCACAACCTATTTATGCCAGCCCGATGAACATCGCGCGTGCTTGTGACGCCACCCGTGTGCTTTCCATCAGGAAACAGGTGAAAAGAGCTTCCTCACCGTCTCCCAAACCCTTCCTCCATCCAAAGAGCAGAGCAGCAGGACCAAGAAGACCTGGTTTAACTCATGGGGGACACGTAGGACCCCGTGACACAGCCCAGCCCCTCGCAAAGGGCCAGGGATGCTGCTGCCATCACCTGCTTTCCTTTGGCCGCAGCAGGGAAAAGCTATAGAAGAGGCAAAAACCTCACACAGTTCCAATTTAAGAATTGGGAAATGAATTAATTTGTGCCGATTTTTCCAGATGTTCGGTCCAGCCCGGAATGAACCTGAGCAGGGCACAGCCAGGCAACTGGGATGGCAGCCCAAACTGGTCTGGTGCATGAGCAGATAGAGAGCACCCATGGGGTACGCGAAGGCAAAACCACAACTGAAAATAATAAAAAAAGAAAAACCAGCCCACTTTGCTGGCTGCCTGTAATGTACACTTCCACTTTCCCCCACATCCCATTCAGAGTTACCGTATCGCCTCCTCTCTCCTCTCCCATTCATGATTTACAACTTCCTCGTACAAATTCCAAGTAATTCCTTCACGGAGGAGCTCTGCCTGCTTTTCCCTGCTTAGCACGACTGGGTAGTTTTTGAAGTTGAAAGGGTCGAAGCTGAAATCGCATCCCGATGTTTTGCTGGATCCATCAGCGGGATGGGGCTGGGATCCCACCTCCACCCTCCGTAGCCAAAAGCAAAGATCAACAACCCTCTTCCAGCATCATCTGGAAACTTTTACAGTAAAAGGAGGGGGAAAAAAAAAAGAAAGGACAAAACAAACTAAAAAAAAAAAAGAAAAAAAAAAGACAACTTTACCGAGGAGGAAGCAGGAAGGGTAAGACACATTGGATGAGTATTTTCTAAAGGTGGTGGGTGAGAAACTGTCTCCGAGGAGCCACTGGACCCAGGACCACCCCCACCCGCTCCCCTTGACACCCAGGAATCCAGGATGTAAAAAAAAAATCTCAATGAGAAACCACTGCTTCGACAGAGCTTAGTTCCTTATTATGCCATAAGCGGGTTTTTTTTTTTTCCCCCTGTATACTCATCGACCACGAAGTGAGATGCCCTGGAAAAAGTCATTCAAATGTGTATGTGTCCGTGTGTCTGTCCTGCTGCGTGCGTGTGCATTCATGTGTGTGTGTGTGCATTAACGTGTGCGAGTTCCTGACCTTGTCACGTAGGTTTTCAGGAAAAAAACAAACACAACAACAAAAACAAAACACTTCAGAAAGCCAAAGTAAGAACTAGATTCTACTTTTGTAAAGGCTAAATTACTGCAACAGCAAGAGGGCACGAACAGCGGGTGTTCTGCGGGTTGAAAAAGAAAGATAGACAGATATAAAAATCACCCCGCACCTGACTTCAGCTGGGCACCCAAAAATCCATCCTCTCCCCGAGGAAGGCAACAAGAAGCCAGAGGTGGGCTGATGCCTTGGCTGTTATTTCCATCCCATGGGACCTGCAAAGAAGCGGCGCTGCCAGGGCCGCAGCCCCCCTCGGGGAGGGAGAAGGGGGGTGCCCTCGGCAGGGACCACCGCGGCCCACCAAGGGTTAAGCCCTGCCATTTCGGTGCCACTCGCCGAGGTGGCCATTAAGGCTGTTACATAACAAAATGGCAGCCCTTAACCCTTCCCTCGCCGGGCTCCCACCCTGCTCGGCTCGGTGGCCTCCGCCTCCGGTGGCCTCCGCCTCCACAGCCCAGCTGCCCTTCTCCACCATCGGGATTATTACTTCCCCCCTCACCACCCCCTTCTTCTTTCCAGGGGCGGGGGGGGGGCGGAACTAAACGAGCTTCCTCAGGACTTGCAATTAAAAGGAGCCCACAAAGTTTCCTCTGTGGCCATGGGTGGCTGGAGGTGGCAGAAAAGGAAAGTTCTCACCGGCCAGGGGGGCCACCAGCAGGAAAGCATGGTTTCAGGGATGCCGGCCTCGAGGAATGGCTGGAGGAAAGGGGCCGAAGTGTAGGGTACCCGAATCCCGAGAACAGCCGCGGCGTTCCCAGCAGGAGCACCCACAGCAGCTCCTCCTGCATCCCAGGACCTGCCCTGTCTCCATCCCAGGGACACACACCGTGCCCCGTCTCCATCCCAGCGACCTCCATCTCCATCCCAGGGACATCTCCATCCCGGGGACATGACCAGGGAACCACACCACAACTGCTCCCAGTCATTACAGCCCAGGGGGAAGCAATTCAGCCCGGGTTTGACTAAATATTTACTAAAACGAACAGATAAATGTTTGCAGAAAGGCGCTGAGGCCCAGCTCCGAGCACCACAAACGTGAAGTTCTGTGTTTGGCCAGAAAAGGGGACTTTGGTGGCCAAAGTCCCACGGCACTAGGAGTCACACCCTTCTGCTTTCCACAGCATTTGGGTCAACTCACCTTAAAAAAAATTAAGAAAAAAAAAATCCCTATTACGGTTGAGTTTGGCTCCATTTATTAGCCTGGGGTCTAACTACTATCTACGGGCTCTGTGTAAGAGAGAGGAACATTCACCATCCTTAACACAAAGAGAGAGAAACATTCACAATCCCTAACAGAAAGCTCAGTAGATCGTATTATATTAAGCACGTCGCCGTGTAAGTGGAAAATAGCTGTTGCCTGTAAAAATCAACCTAGTAATTTGCTAATTTTTTTTTTTCTAAGAACTTCAGAGAAGTGCTCACCACCAAGGATTTTTCTAAGAACTCCAGAGAAACACTCGCTATCAAGGTGATCTTAGAAAAAATAAGAAAGCAGCCAAAAAAAAGAAAAAAACTGCATAAAAATACCAGGGTTTTGGTCCTAGAACGCCTTTTACAAGTGGTGTTATTCTTTACTCCCAGTCTCCAGCCGAAATAACCCCTGGCTTCTCACCCCGTGCAGCGACACTGGTTCCCCGGCCGGCTCTCCCCACGGAGGTGATTCAAGGAGCCGGTTCATTGTCACCCCAGAGCCAGGGGAATCCAACCACCCTCCCACGGAGCCGAGCAAAATCCCAGCGATTTGGTTCAAAAGACCCCAGCGATTATTATCGGGGTCTGGCTCCAGCCCTGCCTTTCCCAGAGGTTGAGATTCTCCAGGTACATCCATCCTCCCAGATATTAACTCGTCATTAAAAACCTCTTTACTTGGACTCAAAAATAAAACCTTCCACTCAAAGGACTACAACTGGATTTAAACTTTGGTTTGATGGGAAGAAATGTAAATATTAAGTAATGGCCCCCGTAGATTGCAATCAGATCCTCCCCCCCCCCTTCTCCCACCCCCTCCCCATTTAACATGTGCTGCTTATTAGGGGAGGGATCCAGGTTGGTTCCTTGATTTTAATGCAAGAGCAGCAAAAATTAGCATCTTTAAATACTCAGTCACAACAACAATCAGCTTTCCCAGCACCACACGCTGTGCATATGATAATACCGGCAATTCCTTGGGTTTCTGCATTTTAAAAAAGACTTTAGAGAAGGGAGGCTCTCCCCACACACAGACCGTCCCCACCGGCAGCAGCATCTCTCCGCGCAGAGAAGCACCGAGCTCCAGATTCACGTTCAACCCACTATAAATTATTTAATACAGCCTGGGTACAATCATAGAGGGAATTGATTAAGGGGGTAGAAAGGACAAGGCACCAAGAAAAAGACCAAAACAACTGAAGGAGTTTTCGTATTCACCCATCAATATTCTTAAATTTGTAAAGAGAGCTTTAAAATTAATTCTAAGACACATTGCTTTGGGTTTAAAGAGGTGTTTTTAGAGGGTACTACGCACAGCCACTGCCCCAGGGATCTGTTTGACCTGAATTCTCCCCCCAAGTTTTATGGATCTATTTTTGGCTAGAAACTACTGGGCAGGAAGTCTGGTAACGACTGCGGCTGGGCTTTGGATTACCAAAAAAAAAATAAATCACAGAGATTCTTCCAAGCAGGATCACAGCTAAACACCAGCTCCCGTTATGGTTGGAAACGGGGTATTTGGGTAACAAGCTGAACTGGCAAAATAAGACGGTGTTTACACACAGAGCTCTACAACCACACAGAGCTGGTTTTCAGGTGTTTTACGGTGATAACTCACGCAACGAGAGAGCAAATTAAGACATTTCCATGACGATGGTCAAGATACCCAAGTGTGAGTTACTCCTGCTCTGACTGATGATGGCATTAAGAAAGGTGGTTTTTATGATTTCATTTGGCCTTTTGGTCTCATGAAAGATGGCACCACTTGGCAAGATTTGGGAACTTATATAATAAATAGCCCCCCATCCCCCCAAAAAAATCAGGGGTGCTCCTGGCTTGCACAGTGTTAGTTCTGAAGTTGACTCTGGTAAAACTTAGTAAAGCAAATGAGTAAATCTATGAGCAGAGACATCGACTCCTACAGCTGGAAAAATGAGACTGGAAGAAAAGTGAAGACCAGAAATCACCTTGGCAATACAAGTTTTGCAGCAAGAAGACCCACACTGGATAAATCCTTAAATTGGTAATTATAAAATGCTTCATTTGACAATGGAGTGGGAGAGAGAAGCACCATCACACGCAGGGGCTGCTGATGGAGAGAACTTTATTTCAGCTCCACCATCGAGCTCTATCAGAGCCACACCGTATCTGCAGAAATTTCACTTCCATTCACAATTTTTCTTCTGGGGGTTGCACAAATGATCAAAATATACAGAAAGCCCCAAGGGAGGCATTTCTCTGCACTTGCTTTTGCTTCTCCTTCGGTTCAAGCCCGACAATACTGTGCAGCTGTTGTGGATGCCCAGTTAAAAGGAAGTGAAACTTCTCTGTCCCCGAGTAAACTGGGGAGGATATACCTACGTCGGAGCGTGGATTAAGTGCTCAATTAAAGGCCATTTTTGGTTAAGACACAGGAACCAAGTTCTGATCCCGGTTTAATCTGGGAGCTCCTCCAGCACAAGGCAGGAGCTGAGGTGCAGAAGACCAGAAGACAATTCCACCCTCCCAGCCCACCTTCTCCTTTCCAGCATTGCCAAAATGAGGGGGGAGAGGGGGTGTCTGCACGATATTAGAGGCTCGTCCTCCATCCTATTCACAGCTCCTACCTGTCAGTGAAGTTCATGGGTTCCAGGTGGGATCCTGACCCGGCCGAGTGGCTGAAAGTGGCTGCGGCAAGGATCCTGCAGGGAGAGAGAGGCGGTTAGCACAGCTGGTGACACGCCACCACCTTCACCCCAAACATGCTCGTCCTTAAACATTGGTACCCCAGGGAGAGACAAGAAGACTGCATCCTATTACTTTAAGGAAAGGAACTCCAACTCAGGCTTGTGTTCGGATGCTTTGGGATGAAAACCAAAAGCACACACAAAACCACTTTGAAGTTACTGCTTTTCTTACTCCATATTTCTTTAGTCTCTGCTTCTTGCATTAACACTCTAGGAGGAAGCCAACTGCTTCTTGCTATCCCTGGTTTGACCCAAACACCTGCTGGGACCAGCTTTCCCATTTCTAGCTGACCGTTTCCCTCGAGGAGGAGGAGACCTACAAGCCCTGCGTTGGTCCAAACGGCCGGTCCCACAGGAGCTTGCCCCTGGCAAGTCTCACAGCAGCGGCTGGGCCACCTTCCCATTGCACTTCCTGGCCAAAAGCGGTCGGGTCCACGTGTGTGCGTGCAGGAGAACACCACCTGAAGACACATCTTCAGAAAGGAACCTGTTCTTTTTACTTTGTCCAACAAGCCAGCAGGGCCCCAGAGGAGCATTTTAATAGCCACTGAGATGCAGCCAATAAAGCCGTATTTGCCCAATGTCACTTACATGAAGGTAATATTGTTTAAGCGACAGGAACACCGAGAGATGCAAACAAAGACTTGTCTTTGGATGTGACACCCCGGTCACACACACACTCAGCCGTGGTTTGAGCCCAGCCAACAGTTAGGACCACGCAGCCACTCGCTCATTCCCGCCAAAGAGGGGAGAAGAAGGAGAAAAGGAGGAAGAAAAAGCCCTCGTGCATTGAGATGAAGACAGTTTAATGGAACAGCAACAGAAGAGGAAAATAATAACGATAATAATGGAAAAAGAATATACAAAATAAAGCCATACAACACAAGTTGCTCTCACCACCTGATGATGGGCTGCCCAGACCATCCTGAGCAGCGATCACGGACCCCTGTCCCCCCCGGCCAGCCCCCATTTACATGCTGAGCACGACACATGGAATATTCCTTCGGCCACCTCATCCTTCCTGTGCTCCCTCTCAGCTTCTCCGGGAAGCCGAAAAAGTCTTTTGATTAATGTAAACATTACTTAGTGACATATGTGTTATCAACATTCTTCTTGTACTAAATCCACCACACAGGAGCTACTAAAAAGCAAATTAACTCCGTCCCAGCTGAAAAAGCAGGACGCTCATACACAGGCTCATTTCAGCAAATTAGTGACAATTTGATATATTCAATTAAAGGACATCAGAGCAAGATTTAATGCCAAGCTGGATGCACTGGTGAAATACAGCCGGAGGTTTTGGTGGGGTACCACCATCACCTGTAACACCATGGAGCCAGATGTCCCCCTGCTCCTGGTCCCACTTGAGACCACCCCACCTTTCCCTGCAGAAGCTGCCATGAAGCAAAGAAGGGGGAAACAACTTCTTGGAGAAGTTTTTGTCCTGTAGGACGGCGTATAAAAATAATTCTAAAAGAACACACTCATGTGTTTATCTGCTTCTTACTCCAGAAGAAGTCCTGCTGGCCAACGTTTGCTTACTCTCTACAAAAATCCTTTTATGAGCCTGTGCATACTGTGTGTGTTACCCAAACCTTCCTTCTCCCTCTCTGTGAAAACACGGAGGGAAGAAACCCGTGGCCAGTGTACACTGGGCAGTGAGAAAAACCAACCCGTTGTGCCGTACGACCGGACGGGCAGTTCCCTGCGCCAGCAGCACAAGCCCAGCCCAGCGCCCCCGGTCACAGCCTGGTTTTACCCAGCATAAAGCGAATTATCAGTTTATAGCCGCAATTTCGGCAGCGGGTCCCGCGCGGGGGGAGACACGGCGTGGGCTCTCGGGGCGCTGGGCTGGAGGTGGAGCGCAGTAATTGATGCACACCCGCTGCCAAGAGGACTCCTTGGAAGCTCGGCCTCTTATTTCTGCTAAGCCACCAAGAACTGAGTCACTTCCCTCCTCAAAAAAAGTTGCAGAGCTATTTTCTTTTGTCCAGAAGGCAAGGCAACATCTCACCGGCTTCTCATCCTCCTCTCCCAACTTGGGGGGGACAAAGGGCTGTCAGGGGTCACCCCTCTGACACCCACCCCAGCACCAAACCGTCCCCCCATCCACCAACCTCCAGCATCTCGAGGTCATCTTGGCCCAAAAGCCGGGAGGTTCCACCCAGTGCATCTTCTCTGTTTGACTATTTTAAGCGCCCCAAAAGGTTCTGAGAGGTTAAATAATTTGCTACAAAAGCACAGATATAGACACTTAATGAATGGATAGGCAACCGTGTTCTGGTCCCTGATTAGCTATCTAGAGGGCAGGTCCTGCTAATTATAGCACATCCTATTAGTCCAATGCTTTTCTAATTAGAAGCCCCATTGAAAACCATTGCAATAGCGGCTTCAGGGCCTTCAGCAGCGCTGCGAAACCCCACAGATAACGGCAGCGCTTCCAGGCTGCTGCTCCTGCATCTGGCCTGGCCACGAACAAACACTTCTTCATGGCCAAAGACGACAAAAAGGGACACACACACAAACACACACGGCGTACTGGGCCGTGACAAGCACTACGGCACTGCCAGGGTAATCGGTAGTTATGAGGGTATTGCAGGAAGCCAGAGGATATAACACTGCTGGGGGGAAAAAATATAAAATAAAAAGAATAAAGGAATTATTCTGCCTGGCAGAGATAATTGCTGAGCAGGACTCTGGTAAAGGTTGTGGTGGGAAGGGAGGATCCTCCCGGCACTGGCTGGGTCCGAAGCCGGCTCGGCTCCGCTGGGAGTTTTCCAAAAACTTGCAAAAGTTTTCCCCGAGGAGGAGGGATACGGTGGGAGCTGCCCCCCGTGTCCTGGAGGAGCCCAGCAGAGACCGCTCCTCCCGACGTGCTCTGGACGCGGGAAGCCGAAGCTCCCGAATCGTATTTCCGAGGCTCTGGCCAGCCTCCATTTTTAATGAACTCTAGCAATAAACTCCCATCGTGCTCGTGTCATGGGACTAAAATAGTTTTCATCTTGTGAGGACACCAGAAGAGGAGTTTAACCCCTTCAGCGCCACGGGACCGAGGCCACCTCTGGCACTGACCCACATTCAGCGCCTGGAAGTTTCCACTGAAGCCCAACAGACCGTGGGCAACCGGTTGCCCGGGGAGGCCATGGGTGCCGGGGCCCCACATCCCACGCTCCGTCTCCCTCCATCCGTGGCTCAGCCTTCTCCCGGGATGGGGAGTTTGCTTTTGCAGCACACGCTAAGGAAAACAAGAAAAAAAGGGTTAAAATGCTTATAAAACTCTTTTGAAGGATTGCGTTTTCAAGCGTCCGTTCCGGGAATCTCCTGGGAAGCAGGCAATTAAACAGTTAATGCTCGGAAGTGACACCGGCCAAGCAGCAGCTCTGAGTTTTGACAGCACTTCCATGGGAAGAAGTCACTGCAGAGGAAGGGGAGAGGATGCCAAGCCGTAGGGTGTGGGGGGGCTTTATAGGTACAGGGGGGCTTCGCTGCCGTCCTCCACAGGCACCCGGGGGTCACCACACACTCCCTGCCTCGTCGGTCCTGCTCCAGCTCCTCCATCCTTCAAGAAAACCAAGCCTTTAGCATCCCATCTCCACAGCTCCTTCAAAGGCCGGGTGTCTCCATTGGGGCTCTCATTCCCATAGAGCCACTTTTAAAAACTGTGGTTACTAGAAAGTTGAAGAAATCGAACAGGCACCGGACCGACTCCCCACAACAGGAATCGCATCTATTTGCTTGGAGCCTGCTTTATCACTTGTGAAGGTTGGGGTTTTTTTTGCCTCTACGAAACAATGATGGAAGTTGCAGATCGGAGCATCAGGAACCGCATTTTAAGCAACGTTACTGAATCCCATCAGAAAAATAATGATCCAGTAAAATCCAAGCGAGATTTAGCCCGCAAAATAGGGTTTTAAAAACATTCCATGTTCAGAATAAGACAGGCTGTGGATTCCCTAAGAAGATTAAGGCCTGGATACTACGACACAGGTAGGACAGTTCAGCATTTCTGCTGGATGTACCTCCTCCGACAGCTGAGATAAGAAAACATCTCTGCTTTTTGGAAGGTTGAGTGAACTGGTCAGCAGAAAAAAGGACCTGCATTTCCATTTAAATATCAACAGAAAAGGGGCTAGTTTCCCTCTCATGCGTTCAGGCTTTACCTCCATAAACATTTTTGAATACAGGGGTAAAGTCTTCAAAGACTTTATTGGTCTAGAAGGAGAACTCAAAGTATCAAATCGGGGTTCTTTTAAGCACTGAAATACTGATTGAAAGCGTTTTTGTACGCTCCAAACCCACAGATTCCTCCCTGCACACATCTCAACAGAATCCTACGAAGAGCCATCGGGTAGAAGTAACAGCCACGGTGCACATTCCCCTCCAGCGTCAGCCACCCCCACGGGGTGGAAAATCACTTCTCTGCCTTCTCTGAATGTGCCGACCCCTTCTGTACCTGCCCAACGTCGGTATTTCTCCAAATATCCAAGCACTGCTTTTCAACCGCCATGTGCCTGAAGATTCAGGCGAAAGCTGCCAAAACACCCTGTTATCCCTGCTCTTGGGTTTAAGGAGCGAAGTGCCACCTTGTAGGATGCGGGGGGGGAAAAAAACACCAAACAACCCAAAAAGTTCTTTTCAGATGTTCATTAATCCCACCGCCACCCCTTTACTGTGCACAAATCAGATGGCAAATAAAACGGGTTACAAATTAAGAGTCTCTCTCTCTCTCCCAACTCGCTCCCGAATTCCGGCACCAGAGATAACACACACGACAACCCTCCCGGGCCATCGACAGCCTTTATAATTACACCCTTTCCCGATCGATGCCCGCGTTCCCGGGGCAGGGAAAGCCGTAGCTGCGGGAGCCCTTCGGATGAGCCGGTCCCTAGCCCGGGGGGTGACACGCTGGGCCAGGGCTTCGCTGGAGATGGCAACCGAAAAGTCAGATATAGATGAAACTACTCACTGGCACCAGCTGTTCTTTAAGCACCATCCTTCTTCTGGAGAATGCTGATTTTTCCAGCATTTGTTCTCTACTGGATACCAAGTGGATACCAAGGGCGGGTAAATTACACGGAAGCGCACGCAGCCCCTCGAGGAGGAACCCTGCCTTGGCTTCTGGATCCGGGAGAGTACGATCTGCTAATTAACGCTGCTGCAAAGTGCTCCACGTGCATCTCCACCCTCGTTCAGCACAACTGGAGTTCGCCTTCACTCTGCCCCCTCGAATCCTGCCACTCGCGTCCATCGGCGAGCAGGAAAACAGGAAATCCCTGAGTAAGTTTTCTCGAGAAAAGCCAGGCTGAACCTTTTGAAAACCACTGGTATAATCTAATCTCTTGCAATCAAAACTTACTGTTTTGAGACCAAAGTGCATTTTGACTTCTCTCTCGCTCCATACTCTGCAATAGCTCAGCAGTAATTACATTACTGAGCTCCGTCCTCCCTCCCCAAACAAGCCCCACCATCTACCTGTGCTTTTACTGAGATTAGCCAGAATTCAGTCAAGTGTGGATACCTGGAAGACGCAAAGATAAAAGAGGTTCTGGTGATGTAGTTCGGAAAGAAAAATCAACACTAACTGCAATTATTATTGGGTTGGTTTTTTTCTCCTTCCAGGAAGCCTTGCTATTCAAGACCTTGGAAATCTGGCTTTCTGTAACCAGAGCCCCGGGTACCCCGTTCCTGCTGTGCCGGTTGATGGATCACAACACCGAAAGGCAGCGGAGTCGAGGGATGCTCCGTGGGAAACACCGCGCTGGGCAGCCCTAGGTCAGCACAAAACCGAGCACGTTCCTCCATAGGTCGACTGAGAAAAAACAATCAGGCAGCCTCAAAATACCCAGATCACCATCGGGTTGGCTACTCGTGAAACACCCACCACTACGGGCTCCAGCAGGGTGTTTGCTCTTCACTCAAAATGCAATTTATCTCTTCACATCGGGGCAGGTTCCCCAGAAAAATCTCTGAAAAAAAAAATAAATCAGATATTCCTCCAAAAGTCCACAGGAAACAGCTCCGAGACACTTTAGTTGCACAAATGTAAGAACAATGTGTCATAGCATGGGCTACAAAAAGCTGATATTTCTCAATAAAGTTAACCTTAGAGCAACCCTTTGGGCAGCCCAGTTTTGTTTTGCTTTGGTTTTGAGAGCCGTACTCCGGCGTACAGAAGCATTTAAGCAATGGCATGTTCTCACTCAAAGAAACTAAGAGGGACGATAAGGAGTCAGGGAAGCCCATGAGTGAAACGCAGATAAAAATATTGGTTTTGCCATTCATTTTACAATTAGAAGTTTAAACCGTGAAACCGGAGTTAAGCCAGAGGAAGGGTGAAACCGCTGATTAAGAGGTTGCATGGGAGCCAGGTCCGAGCAGTTTTATACATCTGGTTCACATCTACCCGAGTTAATCTTTGTAATTACTATACGGGTAGACCTGACTCATTAAATCAAAAAAATCTTCACGAGAGGCTGACTCGCCGGAACAGGAGAAAACACCCTGCGTGTCAGAGAGAGCGGCCAACACCAACAGTGCCTGGTCCGAGAAGAGGAACTACAGCATCTACTGTTAAGCACAAGGAGAGAACACCCAGGAGAGCTAAAAATAGATCCAAGGGGCTTGGTTTGGGGGTTCTGTGTTTTATACATAGCACAGTTTCAACTATTTATTTTTTTTTTTTCCAGTTACTCCGTATTTAAGGCCAATTATGTCGGTCCTCACCCGGGGCTGAGATCTACTGGATTCATGGGGTGAACACGAAGGGTTCCCACCACTGAAACGTTCATCGTCCAGATCAACGGCGCTGGCTCCGTGACTCTGGTGCTGCAGGACAGACAGACAGACACGCTCCCGGCCAGGGATCCTCCATCCTCCGTCCACACCAAGCGGTCACAACAAACTGGTTTTAATCAAAGTGCCATCTCATCGCCCAATGGGGCCGGTCCCTGTTGATTGTTGTATAAACATGTTTTTCAAGGACTGGAATTACTATCTCCTGTTCTCAGACTCAGAATGTATTTTTGACAGAGGAAGGGGGTGTCTCTTTTCTATGCAAAGAGGCAGCGTTATGAAATGGGTTTGCAGAACTGTTTTGGCAGAATATTAAAGAGGGGAAGAGGGATGTGGGCACCAACACGTCACCTCTTCCACCGAGCGCCCAACAACCCCAAGGAAGATGACCTGAAAGCTCTGGATGTCTCCTCAGGAGGGATGGAGACTGAAACGAGCGGGAAATTTCAATTCCAATAAAAAAATAAAAGCAGGTGGCAAATTGTTATTTCTAGGTCTGGTGGGGAAAAAAAAAAATCTGTTCTACTTTCATCCTGGAGTAAGATGTGCTTTTTGCAGGCGCCGTGTTCGCTGTGGAATGCCGTTTGGGGGGCTTGCTGTCATCTGCTGACACGGAGCTTTGCTGTGCTCTGCCAGCGACTTCAACCGGGCAACCTGGCAGCAGCTAAAATACAACAACTCCATTCCTCCTGAATAATTTGGTCCGAGCCTACCTGGCTTCAGCATCTGCTCCTGCAAACACAGCAGTAACCTTTATTTCTTTATTTTAA
>VXAK01023268.1:34059-46218 GCA_013399435.1 Arenaria interpres
CCCCGGCGGAGACCGGGGCAGACGGCCCGTGCCTACGGGTAGCGCTACCGAGCGGGGAGAGCGAGTCTCTGAAACCTGCCTCGTCTCTGGAACCTGCCGCAAAAAGGCAGCGAAGTCTGACGGAGCCGCTCCACGGATTGGGGAGAGAAAGGCTCTAAACAGCCAACGCCAGAAATGGCTATTTTCTGCCCCCCGGGGAGGGGTTCGCCCCGCGGCCGCCGAGAGCTCGCCGTGTGTCCGCAGGGAGCAGCCCCGAAAAGAGCTGTAAATAGTTAGAAAACCAACTCTTAGCGCGGCTCCCGACGGGGAGGGCACGGCACCGGCACCGGCACCGCGGCGGAGCCGCTGCGGGACGGACGGGACGGGACGGGACGGGACGGGACAGGAAAGCGGCGTTTACCGAGCGCTCCTGCCCTGCTCCCTGCGGAAAACTCCAGCAGGGCTTTCTGAAGCCACCTCTTAAGTCCTGCGGGTGAATTATTTATGGCAGAAGTTATTCTGAAGCTCTTTTTTTAATTATTATTATTATTATTATTATGGATCCCTTCAATATAACGCCCTTGCAGATCCCTGCTGGGCTGTTCCAACCAACTACCCCTTCCCTCCCTGTTTCTCGGCTCTAAGTGCTCCCACCAGGCTGATCCCTGCACATCTGCCTCACGGCGAGGGCTATAAATAACCCAAAAGCCACCAAAAGAGCCAAATTCCTCTAGATTTTCTGCAGCCAACGAGCCGTAAGATCTCCCCAGTTTTTCACGTTTCTGGAGATGGGTTATTTTTCGGATCTGGTCTGTTGGTTGGCTCCAAAGTCCCCCCCCATCTCACTGCGCCCCGGCAGCCTTAGGTTAGTGACTTCCAGCAGGGCTTTAGGGTTCTCCTTCCTCCCCCCCAAAAAAAGGATGAAGCCTCTGGCTCCGCAGTCCCGTTTCTGACACGTTTTCTAAAACCTGGCTGAAGCACGAAGTTAAAAAGACAGGAGGGATGGCACAAGGAGCTCGGGAAGCCAAACTTTTACCCCAAAAGCAAGACCTGGTGAACAAATGCTCCTCACCAGGTGTGGTACTTATCACAAGAGATTTAGAAGCAGAATAATTAGCGATGGAGCGGGTTTTGTTTTTTTTCCCAGGCTTTGATGACTTAATTCTAAGGCTGAAAGTTAATTTGTAGGTGCTGTGAAAGGATGGAGACCCTCTTGGTGGGTTACACCCCCTGATCGCACCCCGCATCCGAGCCCAAAGGGTTCCCGACAGCGCCGGCTCGCTCCTCTGCACCCTCACTTTGCCTCCCAGTCACCACAGCACCCACAGTCTCGCCAATTATGGGGTTGTTTGGGTTTTTTTAACATTAAAAACGATGGGCAACCCCTTGTCAAAAGGCTGTGGGTGCCCTCGCCAGGAGAGCGGTCTCCCCCCGGTGTCACCACCACCACCCGCCTGCTCTCTGCCGTCCCACCGGTACCCCGCGGTGGGACATGGGGGCAAAACCCCCAACACACACACACCCCCCCCGGACCCTCCTCATGAGAATCTATTCCTGGGGAAAACTCGTTTTTAGCCGTTACGGGGCAGGTCAGCGTGAGCCTAGAAATCCAACCCACCCGTCCGCGCTCCTCAGACCCCACGCACAGAAACACTGCCGCAGACTGAAAAGAACGCTTCTTTTTTTAACTTTTCCTTTCACCTCCTTAGCCTAAAACATCAAAGGGAGCGATTATTTAGAAAATATCCAGAGTAAGGCTGGTTTAAGACCAGCTACTGATTTTTTTTTTTTTTAATTTTTTAATAAAGCCTGGCTTCTCCCTGGGGCCCAGCGAGGCGCTGCTGGGGGAGGGTATCGGCGCAGCATTAAGGGGGACCGTGAATAATTCTGTCACCTGGAAGGTGTATCAGTGCTGTCGGTGGCCCTAGCAGCAGGAGAAACCCTGAGCCCATGGACCTGTGCATTTCTAGAAACATGTACGTGCCGCGAAATCGCTTTTTCACAGCACCTTTGTGGAAGGCGCTGAAGTGAAACCGGTCCCAAGCTGCTTCGGGGAGGAAAAGTTTCTCTGAAGCTGCCGCAAGTTAGGGGAAAAGCTAATTAAATCAATCTACCTGTATTTATCAGACTCTGAAATTCAGAGTCGGGGTCTGGGGAGGAATTCTGGAGGTACGTAAATCCTGTGGACAGAAAAAAAATGAAGCTGACGCTACTTAGGTCCAAACAAGGCAAACCAGGCACCTGAGACAGCAATTAATAAACGGTACCTTATCCCTATTTTAATATATAAACACCTTTGCCAGGTAGAGAGCATTTGCCAATGAGAGTATTGCTAAAATACCATTAAAGCAGTCCCCTCTCCTATTTAAAACAGCACCTCAAATCTTCACAGCCGAGTGTCAGTGCACTTTTCATCTGAATTTTTGGGACCCTGTACCTTCTAACTAAATACTTGGGCACCAGGCGTCGCCGTACTGCACTTGTATTAAAGTTGGCAGCATTATATTACTAACATTATTGGATTTTAATCTAAATTAAATACTAGGTTTGAATTAAAATCCAATAGTTCAGAATCAAGGAAGCCCTTAACAGCTAAACTTCTGCAAATCCTTCCCTCGTTACGAGTCAAGTGATGCCCAGTAAAGCAACACCAGACCATTATTACCTCACCATTTCTCACCTGGGCCTTGATTAAAGCTACCCAATTAAGCGCGGAGCAGAGCGCAGTCAGATGGGGGAAGGAAAGCTGGCACGTCCTGGGTGTGTCACCGAGGTGACACTGCTGGAAGGAAGGCATCGGTTGGTGACACTCGCGGTGCCTGGACCAGCCACGCATGGGTGGCCCCAGAGGAAGCCGTACCCCCCCAGTCCCTCCAGCTCTCCCCCCCAGCACTCACTTGCGCGAGATTTTCATTTAAGAAGGTGACAGAAACCCAGAGAACGGCGTAAACACTCGTTGTGACAACCCAAACTGACGTTATGCACCCTGGACTCTACTTTAAACCTCAACATCTCATCACAGAAGCCAAACTTTGCCGGAGCCACAAAGTCCAACTATTAAATTGTTCTTCCAAAGGTACCTCCCTCATTCCAAATGCAAAGTCCATAGATGATATGGACCAAGTATTCCATCCTTCTTGCCTATTTTAATACCACACTATCTATAGTCTTCATAACAATGTCACCCACTGTAGCGTACAGGAGGACGTTAATTTTGTGGCGACAATAGCAGAACTTGGTATGGGGGTGCGAGACAAGAACCCAAACAATTCAGGCCACGTTCACTGGTGTCCCCTAAAGGAGAAGAAAGGATGAGATGAAGCCTTTTCCCAGCGCGCGGGGGAATGTAGGTCAGAGAAGAACAAGCCAAGCTCAAGCCAGATCTGTTAGACTTGGTCATCTTCCTGCAACCACCGGCAGATGTTAAGCCGCATGGGAACATGCTAATATTGGCAGACGGAACAGGCTGAACAAGTTCTCGGGCTCAATAGCTGATACGTGTCTTGGTAAAGGCAGAGAACGCCACTCCGAAGCGGGGTGATGGTCTGGAGGACCCACAAATCAGGAGCACAGATCCTTCTGATGCTGCTTCACCTCATTCCCACCCTTCGGGAGACGGACCAGGGTTTATCTTCTGAATAAGAAGGGGGCGGCTGCTGAGCGTGCGTTGGCCCGGAGTCTGACACGGGCACAACACGGACTGCAACCCTCTATCTTTTTTTAAAACAATCAAACCCCAACACCCTGTAAAGGATGAGATTTTTTTATCTTTCACAAGTTCGAAATTAACAGGCTACATCCTTAAATAGTTGAAGGAAAAAAAGAAAAAGAGGATAAAACTAATAAAACTACAAGCATTGCTGTAACAGTACTGAAAATCTTAATTTTAAGATGGCTTACGCTAAGAACGAAAGGAATTCCATAGGCTTGAGACCAAGAGATGGTCCTTCACTTATTGTCTGGTGAAACTATTTCCACGCAAGTGCAAGCTGCGGCTCCCACCAGCTGCTCCGGACAGAATTTCAGGTAAGAAGTTCAGGACTGGGATGTGCTGGTAAACTGGGGCCTTTTGACAAGAAGAACCCGAGACGCTTGAGTGTCGCTCCCTGATCTGTTTGCCCGTCTCCCACCCACTGGGAATAACTGCAGCAAAGCAGGACGCGAGATCGGAACCAGTCAAGATTCCAGGATCTAAGCAGTGAGGTGACTGACCCTCGATAGAAAGGAAAATTAATCTTTCTAGAGCGGAGAGAAATTAAAGATCAGTAAGTTATTGAGGAAACGGGGAAAGCAGCAGACGTATGCAGATACTGCTGTCCCGAGAAGTGTGAGATTATCTGACCCTCTCTCTAATAAGCACTTTTATGGTTGGAAGGGGATAGATTGGGAGCTTTGCTCCAATTCAACAAGCGCTTCATGGACTATCGATTGTGCTCGGAAGCGGGAGAGAACAAAGTTCGCCCAGCTTTGCTGTTATTTAAAGATCTGCCAGAGGACATCTCAACCTCCTGAAAACTGGTCCACCACCACCGACCGTCTCAGATGGCTCCCTCTTGTCATCTGCAGCTTGGGACACAAATGTTTTGCTGGCAAACAGTGAGTCAGACCCAGGGAGCCATTTATCGGAGGGAATGGCTGTAAACAAGCACCTCTTGCTTGTTTACTGATGGCTGTCACGTGGCTCATCAGTACTTGACCCTGATTAAAAGAAGAATTAACCGGTTGCAGAAAACTCTACAGAGCTCCCCTGTAACTTGACTTTCTGTTAAGTTTTAATGCCACGAACGGTGCCGGGAGAAGCAGGAACTCCAATCAGTGGGTGCACACCTACAGAGACCTCGGGCTCCCTTCCTGCCAACTGTATCCATCACTGAATATTCCCCCAAGAATCTTTTCCATCCGGACATGCCAGCCTGTTTTTAACGGTCTCCTCTGCAGCCTCTAAGTGTGATACCCCAAAAGACCAGGAGCCCTCCCGGACCTCATCGTTTTTATCATTTTGTGCAAGAGATGAGGCTCGCTCTTGCCAGTCCCCTCTCCAGCGTGGAGCCCCTTCCCAGACCAGACTCTGGGCTGCTCAGCACCAGGGGAATCTGCTTGTTCTGCATCAGCTGCACTGCTCATCACTTAACACCGGCCCTTTTTAAATGAAAACAGGGTTGTGCCATGGTCCGCACGTGCAATCAGATAATTTTATTATTAGCTGCTAATTTCCTCCCCCCACTTACACACACACACTGGATATCGCCGCCCCTAACTGGTAAGCTCCTCAGGATGGGGGCTCTCCCAGAGCTACGGGACCCCCTGTGCTATTAAACTGGGTAATTTTAAGAAGGGATGGCTTCCCGAGTGCAATAATGAACCCTTCCAGTTGTGTGTACTTTTTTTCTGTTGACTCCTGATTAAAAAGTATTTAAATTCCTAATTCCCACAAGTATCTGTGTCCATCCATGTCCATATACTCTGAAACCCTACGCCATGAAGGCGGGAGAAAAGAGAGCTGATGCGCCCCCCGTTCTTAGGAGGCGCTCGTAGAATTAAAATGTATATGACATTTCCTCCAGTGTTTTGGTCGTTACCGGCCTCCAAATTAGAGGTAATGGGGGAAATATAAGCATGACCTCAGTAACTGACAGTTTTTCCCAAATGCGGAACAGAACGGATCAAAAGCTCTATTTGTGCTACCCCATTTTCTAGAAAACCAGCTTTTATCCTTGAGGGGACCAGTTAGGCTCACTGGTATGCTTTGGGCTGAATCCTTTCTCCAGGAGATTAAGTCCTAGATGCTGTGGTGAAACCTTTGCTCTCTCCCCCTGACACGGGTGGGATGTCCCTGCACAGGGCTCTGCTGCTGTTTTTGGGAACCTGTACCAAAGATCGTGATTTTTGAAAGCCAGCCTGTGCTGCTCAGCCGAGCTGTGAATTTTCAGGTTATCCATCTTAAACCTGAAAGGGTCCCAAAAGTATTTTCAAGTAGGGTTTGTGTTTATCTGCCAAAGTGTCTTGGAAATTGCGGGAGGTGGTCGTTACTGACTCTGGGTTGTCATTGTTAATAATGCATGGTTATTAATCAGATTTGAATTCACACACACCCACCCCCCAGTCGGTGTTTACCAGTTGGCAAACTGGACACAGAAAAGCCCGATTCAGGAAGGATTTGTTTTTACAGTTCAGACCCCGCAAACTAAGGGTTTCAGAGCGTGTAGGGAATGTCTGTCACAAGGAAAACGGGTTTGTAGTTGCAGCCTGGAGAACTCCACCTAAATTCCACAGATGTATTTGAGCAATTCCCAGTAGTTTATTCTGTCAATCCAGCATCAGGCGAGATTCCTAACGGAGATTAACGCTCACACAATCAGGGATCTGTCTGTATGGATGCCCCGACACCGACAGTTCTCTGTGGTTTAACAGACGAGTTCTGGCTAAAGATGCTTAAGGATGGAGTAACTGAGAAATAAAGAGTTGATGGAACCTATTTTGTTGAATTATAAGTTCTGCCTATGCAAGACCTTCTGTTTCCAGTGATATAGTTTTGATGAAAATAGATATAGGATCCTCCAAAACATTGTCAGATTACTCTTTAGATTTCTTTAAATATGCAGACAGGCACATGATTCATGCTCTCCCTGTTGCTAAAACCCATCCTGTGTACGAACACTGAGGCTGGCTGTGTACAACATCATCTTTTCACTGAATTAGCTTCAGTCTTAACTGTTTGTTGGTTGGTGGTTTTTTTACTGAAAGTAAAGCCCTTCTTACCCCAAAGAGTGGGGTTACTGCTCAGCTACAGACAAAAGCACGGAGGTTAAATTTCAGACTGTGATTAACCTTAGCACACCGATAATCTCCAGCACCAAAACCAAGGGAGCCTTGGAGGGAGCCCGGCAGAGACCTGACATCAAACGCAGAAATCTCGCAACAGAGATGAAATGAACTTAGTACAATCCTGGTTTAAAATTGACTGCAATAAAAGGTAGATAAAGAGCAAAAAGTAGGAACTTTGAGCAAAACGCATGCAGAGTACTGTCCCTTCAGTAAAGTCGAGCATCTTCCTCAGAGTCGTGAAAGGGAGTGCCCAGTCGTTCCTGGTTTCTCAAGCATCCACCCAGGGATCAGCACTGCATTGGGACTTGCATTGCACCCAAAGACAACCGTGCCATTTCTCTACATATTCACCTCCTTGGTTGTAATTAAATTTATTGACATTTTTATCAGGTCAAGCCCAAGCAAGCAAGTTATCTGTACCTCTCAAACAACTTCGGTTTAAACTTTCAGAGGTGAACAGAAGTTTGACAGTTCAACGTGACCTCGGTTTGCTGTAACTCATGTTGTTATTTTTAAAAGACGAATACTCAGAGGTCCTTTGTTACCTGGAATTCTCAAGGACTTGGCTGTGTATTTGCAAGGTGCCACCAGAGCCTTACCATAAAGCGACGTTACCAGCAATACACAGTCGGGTAAAGCCAAAGGTCTGAGAAAGCAGAGGTTTTACTTTACAGAACAGCCAGGTTTTACTGATCTAAATAAAGTCCACCAGCTTGTTATTGGAGAATGCTGCGTATTGAAAACCTCTGCATTTTCACGAGGATTAGGAGAGCCTTATACCATATTTACTATAAACATTTATTAACATTGTTCCTTCTGGTAGTAAGATGTTTATTATCAGCACGTTAAAAAGCCAGTCTTTTCCCTTAACCCCCTGCTCGTTCTAACTTCAGTTCTACGAAGTCGCCTCTCTTCCCCCAACAGCACTGTACTAGGTCAGTTCCATAACCTGCTTTCCTGCTGAAAAGCGAGGCTTATAAATTAGATTCATTTCTAAATTTAGGATTGATGGGTTCAGTCATTACTGGTTTTATTTTTTTAAGGCCGATTTCAAGGGAAAGGTATTCATAAAGCGACTAGGGGTTCTTGCTGAAGAGTTTACAGAACTCCTGAAGCATAAATCTCAGAGCGCTCTGCTGAGACCACCCTCCCAGAATTAACATCGAGCTTTTATTGGAAGCCCAAGATTAGGGGTTTTCTTCTTCCAAAATACTCCTATGGTTTCAAAGTACATCACAAATTGCATATGGAGTCTTTATGGTATAAAATACCCCTAGTCTTTGTGTTATAAAATACAGGCTGCTCAATAGGAACAAGAATCAGTTGAGGAAGAAGAGGAGAACACTTCGTTGTGGCAAGAGGCAGACTTTGGAGAGCTGTTTTCCAATCTGAAATCCATCCTGGACAACGAATCCAAATAATCCTACTGAGCAAAGGCCATGGGGGAGATCCCTCGCAGGCACCAGATACTGCTCCTGGTTACGTGCCGCTCCCAAGGCCCTGCCAAGGGATGGCTCTCAGGAAAAAAAAGAAGGGTTTCAGAGCTCTAATCAGATACTTGTTTAATAACTGCAAAAAAAGGACAGCCCAGTTCTTATCATCAGGCTCTCCGGAGATTTGACATCCTTGGCATTGTATCCTAAGAGGAAGGAAATTTCTCACTTCCCTAGCTATTTCAGTTATATAAATCAATTGTTGAAGGATAGTGTAACTGGTCTGCACACAGGAGCCAAGGCAACTGTATTTGGGCTCAGACGCTCTTTGGAGATACTCATCTATAAATTAAAAATATAATGCTTTACAGTTTATCGGCAATCATCTTGCATGTACATTGAAAAAAATGGTGAAATCTAATAGCTACAAAAAAAAAAACCCTACTTGATTTTATACCGGCAGTCACGATGGCAAGTCTCTTAGGTTCTGGTAACAACGGGCTAAACCAAGCAAAGGTTCCCCAGCCGTGAAGGTGTTTGATCGGGGTCCGTGGGACCCAAAGCCCAGATGCTGTCACCAAATGCCAACCACCCTCCTCTCGTTTTCTCCAGCCTCCTCGGACCTTCCACATCTCGCCAGCTGGGCGAGCGGGTTCAGCTGCATAAGCTTAAAGAATTTGTAAGAGGCTCTTAGTAAGGGCAGTGGATTAGAAGATGGAGTTTTCTGGCAAAGAGAAAGCTGCTAGGGGTGGCAAAACCAGGAAAAAGATGGAAAAATCCTGAAAATACCTCTGCGAGTTTAAGGCCGCTGGCTTCCCGTGCCAGGCAACCAAAAAGCCAACACTGCAGGTATGGTTCCAATATTTCAGCTTTTCACTGCCACCCAGGTTGTTCTCTTGCAGCAAGGAAAGGATCTGTCCCGAGCTAGGGAAGCCACAGGGTGATGTCACGGCTGGCACAAGGAACCCGTCATAAAATGAAACTACAATAAAGACACAACTCCCCACAGGTGGCCACGGGACGTCCACGTACCCAGCTCCAGGGAAATGGTGTTTTCCACAGAGTATTCATAGAATCACAGAATGGTTTGGGTTGGAAGCGACCTTAAAGATCATGGAGTTCCAACCCCCCTGCCCTGGGCAGGGACACCTCCCACCACAGCAGGTTGCTCAACCTCGGATTCTTCACAACTAGCACTGATTTGCTTATTTTGCAAATCTAGAAACCTATTTGGTTAAAAGTAATGACTCAAGTGAAAAGGCAGGGAGGATGCAGTCATACAGTGGGAATTCTTGTCCTCCTCTCGTTTGTAAGCTTTCTCCTCTAACTCTGCTGAGGACCCAGAGCAGCATTTTCTCCCGTGATTAAGATGGATCAATGGATTTGGTTGATGTGATTCATTTTACCTGGGTAAAAGATATTTATTATCCCGTTCTAAAAGTAACTTATGGCATCTCTACAGGTAACCAACCAAACAGGTATGACTGGCTGGCCTCTGGAGATGCTCTCAGGTGCCCTTCAACAGGCAGCCCACCAGTATGGACATGGTATGGCAGCTCAAAGGCCTGCAGTTTACAGACCTGGGCTGGTAACAGCACTGGTAAGGATTCCAAACACTTACACGGGAATTAGTCAGAAAAGGGGGGTCCTTATAGTGTGTCTTCTCTCATTGTTCTTTGGCTGCAACATCCATTGATATTTTTGGTTGTACACCAAAATCGTGAAACTAGATACTCTGAGTCAACCCCAAAATCCAGATGAGATGGAACCCCAGCGTTCTGCGAGGAACGGGGGACACGACCAGCAAGCCAGAATAGGTAAATATTCCTCACACATCTTCCTGGAAAGTTCTCTTTTCTGAGCAAGAAATAAGAGATATTTCATAGAGATCTATTCAGACTGGGGCAGTGGCCCATCGGTACTGCCCAGTTCCTCAAGCGGAACTGTCTATGGCAAGGGATGCAAGTGGCCCAGAAGTTTTGAAAACCGTAATTTGTAATTCACTGTTCCAGCTCATTCTGGCCTTGGCAGTAAAAAAGCCCCAAGCCCTCATTCCGCAGCATTACCCTACTACCAGGAAACATTTTAGGGCTGTCTCTGCTGTTCCCTCGGGAGTGCTGCTAAAAGTGTGGCTGTGACCCATTGAATAAGTCACCACTATTCCTTTTAAATCCCCCACCTGCCTTTGGGAAACTGTGCCAAAGTTTCTCCTGCGACTCGACGGACTCCCCAATTCAAGCTGAAGATATTGGGGTGAAAACCTTCCTTTGGCCCAAACAGCTGAACTCTTCTCAAGATAAGAGACATTCAGTTACACCTAAACCTAGCAATGGCCTTTTATTTTTTGCTGCAGTAAGGTTAATGTTCAGTGGTTCTGCCTCGTACGCAGTATCCTTGAAGCACTTAAGACTGCGGCGATGGAAGCTGGATAATTAACTTTGGATGACAGCTAATTCACATTCTTTAAGTAGCTTTCAAAAGCAAAGTTAGTGTGTTTGTGTGCTTCTTTTAAACAAAATTTTGTTATTTGCGGTCCCCTACTCATCGCTTATAGACAAAGCTTCCTCCTGCAAGACCTTGTGAAATTGCTCACGGACACAGGAAATTAAGATGTTCGAAACGAAGCCAACTGGAGACACGAAACAGCCTGTGGCATTTCGCTTGCTTCAGATAGTAGCCCATGGGCCAGCAGGATTTAGGGACCACTGGTACACAGCCGGAATTTCAGCTGTATTTGTGTGACAACATCCTGTGGTTCACCCTCTGGAAGATCGAGCACTGTTTGAACAGTTTGCGCACTCAGGTTCATGTAAGATGTGTCATTAAACTCTTGAGAAAGTCTGGGAAAAAAGAAGTCATCTGTACTACTGAAATTGAGCTAGAAGAAAAACTCAATCTGCGGCTTAAAAGCAAACTGCCCACTAAAAAGACATGTTTTCTTTCTTAAAACTTTGTGCTTGGGACAGTTATGAAAAATACCAAAGTATTTCCCACAGTTTTCTTTGCCTTTAATAGTGCTTTGTATTCAGCCAGTTTGAATAACTATTTGTACCCCCAATTTCTAAGTAGTTGTTCAGGAGTTATGTTTAAGGATCTTTCTCAAGTTAAAGCCAAAAGAAAAGCTTTTTCTTCCCTTAAACTTTTTTTTTTTTTTTTGGTTTGGAATTTGCTGCTAAAATGCTGGGAAGAGTCAAAATTTGTCTCTTACTTCTAAATACTTACTTCTAAATACTTAAAACTGACAACATTCTCTTACCTATAGCAACTGCCACAGCGTACACAGCTTGTACATACAGTCCCTGATACTCTCTCTAGCTTTTCACCACACTTAGCACACAGACAGGAAAATAAAGTGGTAGACAGATAGAAAACTAATAATGAATTAGATTTTCAAGAAGCCCTCCAGATAGGTTCTGTGAAACATGGCAGATAGCTGGGGGCGAGGAGAAGGTGGCAGACCACAGACAGGATATAACTTTATTTTGAATAGAGCTTGTCTTGCGTACAAACTAAATCCCCCCCCCTTCCCCCAAAATAAAAAAAAAGTAGTACAGAGATAGAACGCTGCCAGAAAAAGAAAGTGGTCGAGGCGAACGCAACAGTGGGGTTTTCAGATTTGTGAAAAGGAGCCTGGTTCTCAATCTTTGCGCACGCACAACCTCGGCGCATCTCAGCAGAGGGGGGACTGGGACTCCTCTTTGGCACCAGCCCCACAAAACACCTCCATCTTAAGTCCTGTCGTGAATTCAACCCATCTGGCACTCTCCAGCAAGCAACCAGTTTTTTTGTTCCTGCTGAGCAGGTCCCCTCCGTCAGTGGCCTCACCCTGCCTGCCTTCACCCTTTCTTCCCAGGGACGCCTCATCCACGCCAGACCCTCCATTTTTTTAGGTGGGTTCTTTTATTTTTGGTGGTGGTGGTGG
>VXAK01023274.1:3357-30839 GCA_013399435.1 Arenaria interpres
TATATATATATATTTTAATTTTTTTTAATTTTTAAGCGATCTGATTTACCTTCTACCAGAAGTAGCAGTTGGCCAAACTTGGCCTTAGAACACTCCAGGAGAAGCTAACGCATTTCTAAAGAAATAGCAATGTTACAATCATGTCACATTCTTTAGGGACTTGAGATTTACGTGATCGGGACAGCAGAAGAAGCTCACCAACTAGCAAAAGGCAAAGGGTCCGTTAAGGGAGTAAATTCTCTGTATTTGCAATTATAAAATAATCAGTTTGAAACTATTACCTGCAGAGGAGCCGGAAAACAGCTTAGTGTATGTGATGCCCAGTTATGTGGAGTAAAACTCATGATAGTCTGCAATATATCCTTGCACCAAGTTCCCTGAATTGAATCAGAGCCTGTGAAAAAGTCTAGAAAAATGGATTGATGATATTAGAATTTCACTCACACACACAAAAAAAAAAAACATTTCTTATTGGTATTCCTTTTGTAACCCCTTGCATCAAGGCTTTGCTAGTCCAACAGGGATTCCTTCTGGCCAACTTCTCCCACCCCCTTCCTTTGAATCTTATTTACCCTATAGGAGTAGCTGGATGTACCTTTTTTATGCTATTAGCAATACCAACATTATTTTCAGGTTTTGAGTTAGAAATAAAGCAATCACGATTTTAAGATTTAATATTTAATTTTCTGTAATGCCAGCAAGACGAGCTTTTGCTGATTAACTGATGAGACTTCAAAAAAAAATCCCAAGGAAGATAATGATGAAATTACCAGATGCCATTTTATATTGCTTTAAAAAAGCTGTTCAGCAGTACCTTTCCCAATTAAGCTGTAGAAATAAAACACAAGCCTCATCCCTCCAACTACAGCGTTGATTTCACATTAAAGGCTGAATAAAGGTTAAAAAAAATACAAAACCTAACACAAAGAAGCCCTTTCCCTTCCAAATCACCTCCTCCAGGTTTTGTGAAATCAGTTGTTCCAACTCTCCAGCAAGTCTCCAGATTAGAACCATAAAAAAGGAGATAGAGAAAATATCTCTCTCAAAACTAACAAAAACCTGACCCACGTCATTGCACATTGATAAAGCTTCAAACACACACAATAAAAGCTACCCCAAGACAGCAAACCCAAACCACACACTACTTTTTCTTAAAGGTAAGCTGTAAAAGGGGGTGGTTTCTACAAGAGCAACATCATTGCTGTGAATGTTCCATCTTTTTTTAAATGGCATGTATCAGTAATCAATCCAAACATTTAAATTTAAAATAAGGAAGCTGAAAATGAGACAAAAAAACCCCTAGTCACAATGTATCTCTATATAAAAATAAACTTTGAACCAATACCTGATTGCACTACTGCTTTCATAATAGCTTTTTGCCTCAAAACAAGTAGTTGGAAATTAAAACTATGCTTTTTCTCAAAATCAGAAGTGTATATGGGATATGTTTTATGACCTGGTCCCTTCCATGATACTCTATTTAACAGTATTTTAGAGCAATGGCTTGACTACAGCTATCACTCCAATGTTATCTCAGGGTACTGCTCTTACCCGTGACATGTGTTGCCCTCGCTAGAGTTAAGATCAAAGCCCTGTTGAGTTCTTCCGATTCCGCTGAAAGAACTGTTTTGGGATCACTGAGGAATCGTGTAAACTGTGGTTGGACTTCGGAGCTGCCCAAAGCGGTGATCAGCCTTAGAGCAGTACTCTCAACGCTGAAAGAAGGACACAGTCCAGTTAGCAAATGCTTAAAACTGTTTCCTCTCGTCCTATGGCTCCCCTCCCTGATCAAGAGTCCCTCCTCATCTCTCCTGGAGCCCCTTTAGGGACTGGAAGGGGCTCTAAGATGTCCCCAGAGCCTTCTCTTCTCCAGGTTGAAAAACCTCAAGTATCTCAGCCTGTCTTCATAGAAGAGGTGCTCCAGCCCTCTGAGCATCTTCTGGCCTCCTCTGGACTCGTTCCAATAGGTCCGTGTCCTTTCTATGCTGAGGACACCAGAGCTGGATGCAGTACTCCAGGTGGGGGTCTCACCAGAGCAGAGTAGGGGGGGAGAATCCCCTCCCTTGACCAGCTGCCCACGCTGCTGGGGATGCAACTTCCCACATAGGAATGAAGGTGGAATGTGACACTATGGTTAAATTTGGTAACCATCACTCACCACAGGTGCAGCTGGTTCTGACTAGTTTGGGGCACAGCAGCCAGGGAATGGAGATGGCTGAGCAGCTGGACTCTGTAATGAGGCTGGATGTGATGCATCCGATAGCTGAACATTTCTAACAGAGTGTGCAAAATTCCCCACGCGTGAGATTTGAAGACTGTTGGCAGGAGCTGACCTTATGAAGAAGAGTTTGTAAAGTAAGTTTTCCAAGAGATAGCACTTTAAAATACAGCTACAGAGTCCACTGGTTATATTTAGCTGCAAATCAGAATTGAAAATGGTCTTATTTCCAAAGAGCGTGCGTGCAAGAGTTGTCTGAAGATGCTGAAAATGTCTAGCGCTCAATGATCTTTCGAATGTACATATACAGCAGACATGCAAATTATTTCAATGAGTGCAATTAAGTATCATTTGCATTTGATTAAGTAACTTTGCTTACAATTTTCCACTGAGCCAATTTTTGCAAAATGCAGTGTATCTAGGAAGGCACTGACCATACCAGTGACGGTGTGAAGAGACAGCAGCATACGCATCTGGAATTTACTGCAGCACCATTACAATTCCTTTTATTAAAATAATTTACACATGCATTCAACATGCTGCATCATTAGATTTTCATTTTTCCTATGGTCTCTAGGTTGCCACTAAAAGAAAATGCTCGTGAACAAAAGGAAAGGGTTAAAAACGAAAGGTTTTCTTTCTTACTGATAAAGCCTTTGATGCCCAAGGACTCTATTTCCATGTAAACCAACAGGCGGCTATAGGTTTCCACAAGAGCAGGAGCCAAGGCCACACTGGATTTCGCATGAGCCAACTTGATTACCCGTGTAGCTATGCTATGGATCAGACTGAGGAAAGAGAGAAAGGAGTTTTTCAACCAAAACCAAGAATTTGAAATTTCACAAATTTATTAATAAACAGATCTATACACGACACCTCCAGACACAGGAACAGCTTTCCTGATGATAACTATTTAGAGAAAGAGTTACAGGTTAAAAATAAAAAGCCGGGTGCGTACTGTACCTCATTTTGGCATGAACTGTGAGTGAGTCCAAGAGGTTCATTGGCAAGGGGGTAATAGACCCCGAAGCCATGCAATTAGTCCCTGGAAGAGGTATCCTCATGTTGCCGTTTCCATAAATAGTCTCTACCAGTACACCCATTGGCAAAGTGAAACACTCCGAATTGGTTGAATAAGCATTGCACAACAAGGCAATCTTGTAGTCGTTCATCTGCAAGCTTTTATTTCTCAAACTCTGTTGCAAAAACCTGCGTGCCAAAGAGATTCGATGTTAGGTAGGAAGAAACAAGCCGAAGAATACACACGTATTCCAGGATTACAGCTACAATAACCCATCAAAAATCCACTGTAAGATAGTCGAAAACCCAAAGTATTTATTACTTGCATCACATCAAAACGACTGCATCTTATGCCACAGTTTCACTGTGTTATGATTTACCTGTATTGGAGAAACACCTCAGGACAGCAATACACTTTAAAAATCACCTTTCCAAACAAAACTTAACCCAAGCTACTGCTTACCCACACTTTCCAAACCACAGCATAATAAAACAAAATAGTCAATTAACTTTCAGATTCTCCATCAGTAAAAAAGATTTACCGATGTAATATATTATTTGTTAGCTGTATGATAACAGCGTATTTTGACTCTGAGCTTGGTCTTAGTTCTGCTTCATTCCTCTGACAACCCTTAAAGAGCAGCCCATCACACAACACATTCTGAACACAGACTTGGAGCTTCCTATTCCATTACGTCTCAAGAGAAATCAAAACACAAAAAAAGCCCCAAAACTCACTCATGGTGCAGTTTAAGAGAATGAGGAATGGGAATCTGTAGCTTGGAGTTGTCACTGTGGGCCTTCCGATTCAGATGAATCCAAATGCAGGTCATTGCAAAAGCGTGAGTCGACTGGGGTTTGTTGATATCAGGTACAGGAATACACTAAAGAAAGAGCACAGGAAGGTGACATATTGCAGGTATTAATGTACAGAAAACCAAGTTAGACAGACAGCATTCATAAAGTAATTTTTCTTTTTTTTTTTTTCTTACTTGCAACACCATAAGCAACATTACTCAAGAACAGATTCTACTCTCAATTTTAAATCCAGAGCTCTGGAAAAGAACCCGGACCTCAGTAACTATGCTGAAAAATCTCCAAACCAAACAAATAACCTAAAGACCTCAGCAAATGTAAGGCCGTGCTTAGAGTATACAAATTCAAGACACATACAGTTAACAAAGCATATACTTTTACTCTCAGACCCACATTTACACATTATTCAGAAACTAGTTATGGTATGTGTTTCCATAGTAGGTACTCAGTGGTTGACCAATATTTTCTGAAAAATCTAATTACTATCAGCATTGTATTTATATTTAAAGACTAACCCACTTTCTATGAAAAGGAACAGACACACCCCAAAATTGTAAAGGTTTTGGCTACAAACTTAGGCACATTACTCCCATTGGAAAAGGTGCTCTGGTGCTCTCCTTTTGCCAACATCCAAATTTCTTTCCCTTTGGTACAGTTACTGCCCAAGTGAAGCAGCAGCAACGCGTAATCACAGTGACAGCAAGACAGATCCTTTGAAGAGCAAGAGCCGTAGACAACATTTAAACTGCTTGGGAAATTGAATCCTCAGAAATGCCCTAGTCCCACAGACACTTCAAACAAGTGTAACTCAAAGCCCATCGCTACAGGAAACAGTCCCCTCACTCTTCCCACATCCTGTGCTGACAAAAGCAATCACGATCTCGTGAAACAAATTGTACAGAAGGATTTCTGTGTGTCAAAACTAATTTGAGAGGGGGAAAAACTGCTTCTTATCAGCCTGGTACACCACATGTATGTTAATGTATCTACTGGCCCAAAACAGAAGGCAGTATGATAAGAGCAAGCAGTCAAGACTTGATGCTGACAATGCTGTCACGATGGAAGCTGAAGAACTTCCCCTAAAATTATCCCTTCCTCAGGAACCTTAATTCTAGATAAATGTACAAAGCACAACTAGGATTTGATTTGCTACCACAGAGTTAATTTAAATAACCATTAATACAAAACAAATATAAAGTGTCTTGTTCAGTTCTTTGCTCCTGAAGGCGTCTCTCAGTGTATTATTCTGTTGCAGCCCAGAGGCAACAACTCCTTAATGGTATCCTCAGTACTTTAAGAAACTCCTCGAAACCTTAGTCAAACGAAAGTCAAGGAAGAGATGACTTAACAGAAGTCTTTTTTGCCTCCAATAACACTGCACAAATGCGGTTAGGAAACCCTGAAAATTTTCATTAAATTATGAAACTGCTGTAACAGTGACTCAAGAATGATAGTAATAATGACATACGAATGCCTCGAGTGGAATTAAAAACGAAACTTTTCATTTCAGAGAGAAGACTTACTTCTTTCTCAGGATACAGGAGGTCAAAAAGCTTCATGACTGGGAGGAAGTCAGCCAGCGCGTTCTTCTGGATGCTGCCCGAGATGAACTGGAGCAGCACCCACATCAGATGGTCTCTCCCTTTAATGAGACCGCGACCTGCCAACTGTCAAAAACACTCAGTAACAGACAAATACTGCAGGTGGAAGAAAAATCACTGCAAAGATTCCTACCAAAGCAGAAGGGCAGGACTAAAACAGCTCCAGCAGAGATTACTGGGAATTTTTTAGCGGGACTTAGGTAGAAACGTACGTCGCGTTTTCAGAAAGAGAGCAAACAGGTACATTACTGGTAGCACAGAAACAAACTCTGGGAGGGCCACAACAATTAATGGTTAAAAGTATTTAGCTCTTGAGGATCACCGTTTTGAAAAATTAGCAACTCTTAATGTTTTGGACTTAGCCCATCACCTTGTAGCCCTGTAGCCAAGTACAGTACGGCCATTGCCAGCAGCAGGCCACAGTTTTATAAAGAAAATCTCTGAACCAGAAGAAATTGGGCCACTTCTTCTGGACCCACCCGGATTTATTTTTCTGTTGTTTAACTTCTTTATCTGTAATAGCAATTCTCTAATAACCAATGCTCCACTCTTAACCTCTACTCTCATCTAGCTTGCTTCAGTTTTTGATGAGATTTGTGCCATTGTGTTGTATAGTGCCTATTGTTTCAATGACTCATTAACAGTAATTAAAGGAACGCAACATTGGTAAAACTCATTTCAAGGATATCAAAGGGAGCAGAGAACTAGAATCCACCACAAGTAAAACATACATCATGAATTCTGATGTAACATGGAACTGTGGACGAATGAAGACGGACCAAAGCGCAGTGCAGAGAATCACAGGGGGTTGGAAGGGACCTCTGGAGATCATCCAGTCCAACCCCCTGCCAGAGCGGGTCCACCCAGAGCAGGTCCCACAGGAACGTGTCCAGGCAGGTTTGGAATGTCTCCAGAGAAGGAGAATCCACCACCTCTCTGGGCAGCCTCTTCCAGGGCTCTGCCACCCTTACAGGAAAGAAATTCCTCCTCATGTTTAGATGGAACTTCTTATGTTCAAATTTGTGCCCATTACCTCTTGTCCTGTCCCTGGGCACCACTGAAAAAAGACTGGCCCCATCCTCCTGACACCCACCCTTTCAGTATTTATAGGCATTGATCAGATCCCCCCTCAGCCTTCTCTTCTCCAGACTAAAAAGACCCAAGTCCCTCAGCCTTTCCTTGTAAAAGGGAGGACCCTCATCATCTTTGTAGCCCTCTGCTGTACCCTCTCCAGCAGTTCCCTCTCCTTCTTGAACTGGGAAGCCCAGAACTGGACCCAGTGCTCCAGATGGGACCTCCCCAGGGCAGAGCAGAGGGGCAGGATGACCTCCCTCGACCTGCTGGTCACACTCTTCCTGATGCACCCCAGGATGCTGTTGGCCTTCTTGGCCACAAGGGCACATTGCTGGCTCATGGTCATCCTGTTGTCTACCAGGACTCTCAGGTCTTTTTCCTCAGAGCTGCTCTCCAGCAGGTCAGAAACTGTATCTAAATAGCCCCAAGCTAATCCTATAGCGAGGAGAAAGAACATCCCTTTCCTACCTCAACACCACACTCTCTCAGCACAGAGCTCAGGGTGTTGCTGACTTACTGTAACCCCTCCTCTCCTTTCCCGTGGAGGACCAGCATCACCACTCTGAGAATTCAGAGAGGCACCGGGCAGCAGAGAAAAGGATAAATACTAGAAAGTTCATCAGTTTTAACGGAATTATTAGGAAGCAGTAATAGCTTTGGACTGTAATTGCCACTATCAATATAGTTGGGCAAATGATCTTTGATTAGATTGCTTCGATTAGATTGATTAGACAAAGAAAAGGTATGTTCTTGCATCCATTTACATGACATGTTTCTTTAGCTCACAAACGGAGCAGGGCGTTTGCTCTGTCTGAAGCTTGGCTGTAAATCAGATGCAAGAACAGAGTACTCAGGTCTTCTGAATTGGGGCAGTTCAGCTCCTTATTCCAGTCACACGTTGAATCCAAATGTAACACAACACCCTGGAACTGAATTCCCTGAAATAGACTGAGCTCACAGCAACGTCACTTGAGAATTTGACTGACTTCTACAGAGCACAATGATCAAAAATTTAATTCTTACACATATGGTGCTTTTTTCACAGGTGAATGACCTTTTTCCTACTTGTTTTGGTTTTTTTTTTAAAAAACCTCTCTTACCACATGGGAGCGACACAAACAATTTACCTTTTGATGGAGCGACAGGACCATATGAGGAAAACTTGCAAACTGAAAGAGCACAAAGAAAATGAGCTGGCTGGAGAGATGCTGCCACAGAAGCTGACTGGTTCCACCATCATCAAACTTCTCCTCAGTCTCAGACCGTTCCATGGCATACACCACCAGGTCCACCAGCTGGTCCTCCAGCACAGGGCAGCGCTGCTTGTGCTGTAAGGCAGAGATCAGATACAGTATTCCAAAAGCCTTGCCATTAACGTTCAGAACTAGCACGGTCGCAGTTAACAGCATTTTGACAGAAGGCTGGGAAGCGTGAAATGAAGTCTGAACTTCAAGTTAAGGATAAGCCAGTGTATTAAAGCTGCACTATGTTACAGGTTCACCATGATTTTTTGGCCTTTTATCACACGTTACACAATTCCCTACTCAGTTCCGAAACAGAGCTCATCGATGCACAAATAACATCTGGGGAGGAAGTGGGGGTTTGCTCGTGTTTTGTAATAAATTCGTGCAGAATGTTATTTCTCTGATCTGGCATTCCTGGAAAACAAAGTCCACTCTTTTAACACACTGGTGGGGGGGGTTCTTCTGTTTGTTTTGAGGGGTTTTGTTGTTGGTTTTTATTTTCCTTCCCCTCTTTTCTCCTTTAAGTCCATTTCAAAAGTAGGGATCACCATAAAGAAAAAGATACATCAATTATACCACCAAACCCAGCGGAAACATCCCAACACACAACATAGGTGTTTAACGGCTATTCTCTTTTTCACTCTCATTTTGGGCTCACCTACAACCAGCAGCAGATTTAACATCTGGTTAATACCCCTACAATTAGGCACTGTCCTACTGACACAGCACCACCTGGTACAAGGCGAGATCAAAAAGACTTTAAAAATCAATCCGATAAAAGCAGTTTGTTCTACATACTGTGAATAGAACCGAAATTACACCTCATAGTGGTGTGCTCTTTAGATGTGAGCTTTTAGATTGCCACCATCTCCAGAGTGAGCTACGCAAACACAGAAATAATTTAAAAGACACACATTCCCCCATGACTTTTAATAACGATTTCGGATACACATGTTATTAGAGACGTATGTAAAGCAGGCCCAGTACCTGTGGTTTGGAACTCAGATTCTAAATCTTCAATTTAAAACCATCAAGTATAACATCACGTATCATGAGCTCTTTAGGGCAACAACCTTTTATTACCCTGCATTGATACAGTTACGCTCCTACAAAGTACTATTACTAATGACAAAAAGTGCTGTTCTAGTACTTCAGAAATAATCTAATCTCTCTTTGTTTCACTAAAATCTCTATTCAGGAATGGTCACCTTTTTTTTTATCTTTCTCACTTTTTTTTTTTTCCTCTCTTTTTTTTTTTTTCCCCCACACCTGATGCCTGTAACGTAATGCAGCCTTAAATAAAACATTATTACTTTAATGATACAAAAGAAAAGGAACTGAGCTGCTCAAAGACTAACCATGAAAACGCAGTATCCCTTTCTAGAGGCAAAAAGAGGTATGTAAAAAGGTTTAAAAAAAGATCGCCCAAATACTCATAAAACATTTTAAGGATGCCTTAGATGAGTTCTTTGACTTACTAGCCAGGCAGCCTAAAAAAAAAAAACAACCTTTCAGTTAATAAAGAAAGAAAATAATAAAAGGAAAGAGAGATGCTGAAAGGAGATGCTTGTTCTGCCTTCATCGATGGTAGTCTTTTGCCATGAAAAAAAAAAACCAAAAAAAACCAAACCAAAAAAAGATTCTCTTCAATTCAAAATCAAATGCAAGAATGGGAAAAGTTGACAAAATACAGTGAACAGCATCCCCTGTTGCATGCTCTTGGCCAGCTCGAAACTGCAGAAAGCTACAATTCCAGCTTTTCCTGAAGCATGCTGAACACAAACCTCTAACTACCACAGAAAGCATCCCTCCCGGTTCCACCTCCTCCTCCTCCAGTACACAACGCCAGTACCACCCATCCGCCACGTTACAGCTTTACGGCACCAGTTGAGAAGAGACTTTGGGGGTTGGTTTTTTTTGTCGTTTGGGTTCGTTTGTCGTTTGTTGTTGTTTTTTTTTTTTCCCCCTCCCAAAGCAACTAATTATGAAGCAGAGCAGGGTGCAACAGACAACACTACAGACTAGTTTATAATCCAGCATGCAAAACTACGACCGACAGGGCTTGAAATTTAAGAGTTGGCTAAGCACTGGGTTAATGTCCAAAAGCCTAATCGTGTTAGGCTATATTAATTTAGAATTAAAAAGTTATTCAAAGAATACAACAGGAAAATATTACTGTTAAAAAAGAAAGCCAGAATTTCCAGTAGGAATTTGCACTATTCTGAATAATTCTAAGATTTAGGGGAAATAATTTAGGAACCGGGAAATTAAGAAAATAAATTCACTCTTTTATCCTGAAAAATCATGCTTTTATCACTTTAATAATATTTTTCAATAAGAAATATAGCAGTACTTCATTTTCTATCTTCATTTAATTTTCTGGCATTTTTTTTTTATCTGTATTTTCAGCGAATATGCATTTTTTGCACAAATTTTGCATCTGTAGTTTTGGAACACTCAGAAATAAAATACTGTGCTGCCTAAGAATTTGCAGGATTGGGGCCTTGTTTTATTAATCGCTCATAACTTAAAGAATATCTCAGTATATACTGAGATGAATAAAAATACAGGCAAGAGCTTATTTCCCTCATAAATAAGTAGGAATTCATGTTTCAGTATGGCTTAAACGAAAGAAAAGCAATCCTCCCAAAAGCTCAACCACTGTTTTGGATTATAGCTGGAAAAATAAAGCATTTAAAACCACTATGCTTATTTTCCTGAAAAGAAAATTATTAAAATTTTTGTAATTTGGTTCTATAAATACTCTCCACTTTGCCCTGGAAACACCTGACAAATAGATAATACTACTGAAAACATTATCAAAACAGAGAAATATAGGTGGGGGGAAGCGCTACATGACAACTTGATACTAAAATTTCTAGATCCTAAAGAGCAGCCCTCTGATGGACTGGGGTACTTTTTTCAGTGAATAAAAGCTTTAATTGGGTTTGGGCTTCTTTTTTTTTTTTTTCCCGTTGGTTGGGGCGTGGATTTTAATTTCTTTTTTCTGGGAGTTGGGCAGATAGTATTAAAAGTGTTCCCTAAAAGAGAAGTATTTTAAGAAGTCAGTAAGGCCAGCTGCAAGGTATTATAGATTTTTAGTGTTTTAAACAAGTAACATTTAGCTCAAAAATATTTAATAAAAATCTACACTTAAGAACTGGATTGAGAAGATCAACCACAGAGGCAAAGATCCCTGCAAGAGTAAATGGTATCTCCAAAAGTCCAATTCAAAATGTCTAAGTTAAAAGCCTGAAGTAGTTATTACAAGACAAAACAATAGCCCCCCCCTTCCATTTTCCAAAACTATATGCTACCAAGCGACAAAACCTTAAAGCTTTTTGTTTATATTATGCCCAATTCTATTTCTACAACGTTCAGTGGGCACTCGCAAGTTTTCCTCATCAAAAAAAGGGATGTTTCAACAAAGAAGTTGCACTCAAGTGTTCTCAACGCACACTCATACGATCAGAAATATATAAAAAATAATCACACCCCTTAAATTAGGGACTCTGCCACGTTAACACGTTAATAATATCGGATGGTAAGTTCCCAGCATCAACCTACAATATTTTAAAAAGGGAAAGTCAATTTTTTAAATATTGCATGATGTCATTCCTTTCGCTTAATGATTCTGTTTGCACAATGCACGGACAGGCAGGAAATAAATAACGTCTTCCCCAAGCAAACTACGCTGGTTTGTAGGTAGGAGAGCATAAAACTACATTGTCACCTGAGCAGTAAATCGATAATTTACTGCTCAAAGCTGCAGATCACCACTGGTTTATAAAAGGTGACCAGCCAAATATACTATTTAAAGTGCAAAAGCATTAATACAACAGCTGCTAATTAAAAGATTGTATAACATTATAGAAACAAGACAGCTGAAAATTATCTCCTCTTTCAAGTATTTCCCAGCCCAGAGAAATTAAAGTTTAACAATTTTTTCACTATTTAGAGGACTGCAATACAATCCTGACCGCAATTATGCGAGAAAAAATGGCATTTTATTCTTGAAACAAGTCTGTACGTCCAGAGAAGGCAAAGGTATAAACCAAAATGTTCAAAGTGACTTCGTGTCCTTAAGACATTATTAAAGCTCCATTTTAAGAACCATCTGTAGGATCCTTAAACTGAATCTTAATTTGGCATCAGTGTATTAAGACATTTTGAACCATTAATAATTTTTCCAGAACGCAGATTTTTACATACCTCAACAAATTATTTAAAAGATAATTAAGTATCAGGAGTATCACCCCAGCTAACAGCAGAATATAAATTGACATAGAATCATAGAATCGTTTAGGTTGGAAAAGACCCTTAAGATCATCGAGTCCAACCGTAAAGCATGAAAACATACATGATAAAATGCAATTTAAATCTCTCCAGGTTTACAAGAGAAGGTACCGTCCCACACAGAAGTACACAGCAGCAAAAAATAAAAATAGGCAGACTCCAACGGAAGGAAGATTTTGAAGTCCGTATTATTACATCTGGACTTAAAGCCATATAGTTAAAAAGGTATTAGAAAACCTCATCCCACAACAAACCCCACAGCAAAACTTAGAATCCTGAAATGAACAAATGAATCCAGAAACATATCAAATTTTACCTTTTAACCTCTGCAAGGTTAACAGGAGAGCTGGATTTGTACCTTTTTGTTTGTTTGTTTTTCACAAAAACACAACTCAGAGATGGCTCGAGTGAACAGTTTTCTAACACAGATCTGCTTGGTTAAGATCGAACCAGAAAATTTCATTGTTCCATCTTCAAGAACGTTTGAGAACTAGGACAAGTTTGGCCGAACCATACCTAGTTTGTGATGCCAAAAGATTCAAATGAAGGCTCCAATCCTGCAACTGGATCTGTGTAAATAGTTGACAGGGCATACAAGCAGCTTCACAGAAATAATTAATGATCATAAATAAATAATGATCACTGCTTTGAGGTCTTTCTGTATTTTCTTTGGAAACAAACTTGGCACTAGTTGCATTTCTAAGTGTCTTCTATTACACTGAAAATTCATTTCTGCAGGTTAGTTCAGTTCTGATAACAAAATACAAAATTATCAGCCATTTTACTGCAAGCATCGATACAGTTACACAACTTCTAAAAAGCATGCTACTATTTTTTGGTCAGGTGGCTACATTAACAAGTTCAACTATTACATGAAATTAATTTCTACCTAGAAGCGAGTTGAGTTTTAATGTTTTCCACAGTTTTAAACCGAGTACATTGATTTTTAAATGGAACATTATTTCCTGCGCTATACCACTACTGCCACCCTACTCTATACTGATGTTTTTAACTCACAAGTTTTCAACAGCCCAAACATCTTTACGCTGGTGTAATTGCAGCAGTGCAGCTATAGTTCATGTTCTGTCAGCATTTCCTTTATAAGTTACGTTCTTCAAGTTTGTTCCTTGGCCATAAAAATTCACACCAGGTTGAAACTTTGTGTAGGAATTCCTATACTAGCAAACAACTTTTAAGAAGCGTATTTCAGTATATTTCATTACTTTGATTAAATTTTCTTCGATTATTTTTAGAGGACGGTAAAGTGAGGGTTAAAAACCAGCATTTTTAACATCTGTGGGTTTTTTTGACCTGAAGGCACAGGTCAAAAGTTACATGAACAAAATGGGTTCGATATATTTTTTTGGTCTAGATCTTGTATTATTTACCAGCTACAAGGTGCACAGAGGAATAGTTTGGTTTATTAACCGAATGTAGACACAGAAATGGACACAGAATACAAATACTGCTGATTTCAACACTAAACCCAGCAGCTCGTTTCCAAGGATTAATATTTCAGCTGCTTTAAATGTCAAATACAAGACTGTGGTATACAACACAGTACTGTTTGCCAAGATGTAGGAATCGCCGCATTCAAAAAACACTGTCCCAGTCCAGAAAGAGCACTGGTGTATTTCACTTGCAACGGGAAATATACACAAGGTTTCAGGATCAGGTAAATTTTATAGTCAAGTTACAAATCTGAAAAAAGTTTCTTAAATGGAAACACTGACACAACCTTCACTATAGTATTGCAAACAGCAACGCTATTTTTTAAATCTGAAACAACCGTTTTTAAAGGAGGTGTGGAATTTTTTATTGTAACAAGGGATCAACTGTAAGTGTAATACCCATAATTTCAAATTTCAAGCAGAAATCCACTTGGCTGATTTGCTCAGGTGCTTATTTATTTATTTATTTATTTAAACCAGGAGTCAAATTTTAAGGAATTACTTTTCACGTGGTTTTCTGTACTACTTTTCTTTCACCTAGTTTGGAGAATATTAGAATTGTTTGTTGGGAAGTTTGTTACAGAGGTTTCCTAATGATAAAGAAATTCCACTAGTAAAACTTTTTTCTTTTTTTTTTTTTCTTAAGCAATAATGTATTTACGGCTTTATAATTTTACAATCAGGTGCAGTGGATGTTTTTCCACCGGTATAAGGAAAGAAATTTTGAACTAAGAACCCCTCCTCATCTGAAAATTCCAGCAGACAAAGTAAAAGTTGTTATGACTGGTAAGGGAAACGGTAGCAGTCCGTTCCAAAGGAAATTATAGGACCAAAGGACCACCGACTGGCAGCTTTATGCTTTATCTCTTGTATCTCTAGAGATTTGTAGTGAGAATTTGCCCTGGGCTAATGGTCCTGCCAATTTCAAGCCCTGACTGTACATGTATTCTCTAACTGGAATCAGTGGCTACAAAGCGGCCAGCGTATCGTTAGTCACAATACAACAGTAAGGTTGTGAACATACCTGAGCAATGTTCAAGGTCTAGAGCATTGGAGGATGGGCAGGACAAGACAGGACAGAACAAAAATAAAGGAAGAAAAAAAGAAAAGACAAAACAGTGACTATGAGGCCAGCCTCAAGGATCCCCCAGTCAGACTAAGCCCTCCCATTCTAAGGTATAAAAAGAAAAAATGTAACAAAACAAACCCCAGCTTTTCACTATTCTACTACTATAACATGCCAATATAACAGAGTACAACAGTGCTTGAAGAACTAAAGACAGGAACAATAACCATTTTTATTGTTTGAGCTAGCAGTCTCCTACTGTCTGTCAAAGGTGTACTTGAGGCTGGCCTTATAGGAAAAAAAAGCAATGCAAAAAAAAAAATCATATTTTAAATCTCTACTTTTCAATTTAACATTCGTAAAGCAATATACAAATGATAGGAACAACAGTGTCCAATTAACCTAATATGATCTCATAAAAAAAAAAAAAAGAAAAATAAAAAAAGAAAAATAAGAAATTCACTCTCTGGACCTAAACTGTTTTGCTTAGTTAGCTATAGCAAAGAAAAGAGAAAAAGAATAGTGCAGATTCTATGCAGAATTAAATCACGTGTCACAGCATAGTACAGTACCTGCTTGTTCAGACCTAGCATATTGCAGACCATATCCCTTGAATACGGTTGTTCCAGCACATATCTCAACAGAGCAGTCTGTGGCTCAAACAGATCCTTAAAAACAAAAAACCAATCACATACAAACATATTTTGCCTTGTTTAATACCAACTTCATGTTTAACTGAGTTAAACAACGTAAGAACGAATAGTTTGATTTATGCAGATACTTATTATCTGGCAAATCTTTTTGCTCTTTGATACCCCAAAGAAAAGAGCTGCAGCATTTCCTCCTAAGAAGCGACAGTTTTTATGGTGACCCAGTAGAAGGACAAGAAAAGGATAGCACACGCTTCTCAAAACAGCCTTTAAATACCGGAGGACTGTCAAGAACTCAAAGGAAGCCAGGTAAGACAAACGAGGAAGAACATGCCCAAAATCGGTAAAAATCATTAGTAGCGCAAAGAAAATCGGTATGGAACAACTGCTCACTGCGTCTTCGACAGCTGCATCACTTTAAAGAAAAATGTTATGTGAAGCTCGGTTCAAAACAGAGGGAGCTGATCCCTTACACAACATGAAGTGGAAACGTGGAACTCCTTGTCAAAGGGATGTTGGGATGCTGAAATTTTACACGGGCTCAAGAGGAGACTGGACAAATATTTGGAAGAGGAAGGTTTCCCAAATATACAGAACTCAAATCTGCCTCAGGAAACCCCCAAAATGCTAATGGCTGCAGAGCGTGAACACTATGTGTGTCGTTAGACGCACTCTCTTTATATCCTTCCTTAGACACCTAGGATAAAAGGAATGGGATGCTGGACAATGTGGATTTTTGCCTTGATCCTTTCCAGTTCTTAAATTCTTTCAGTACACCGCTATTTCTCACTCAGAGCTTTAAGCTTAAATAAGCTAACTTATATTTAAGTTCCAATTGTAAAATTACCTTTCCTCTGCAATAAGAAAGAGCACAGAAAAGAAGAAATTACCTTCCCATTTTTTTTCATCTCCCCACTGCTAAACTAATTTTTCAATCATTTCTCTACTCTCGCTTGCTCTCTCTCACACACACACGAAGCGCATGAGACATCTCCTGTTCTTCAGTATCCTGGGCAGCAGTTACACCACACACTACTTTAAAGCTCCTCTGCATATAGCTTGAAATCAGTGAAATACATAAATACAGTGAAAACATCTACATCTTCAATGTTAGCCCAGCTGGAACAATCAGGTATTCACAATTGAAATTATCCCCCCCCCGGCCCCTTATTGATATAAAAGCTGCACATTTATTGAATAGAACATGTTTAAGAAGCTTAATAAGGCATACCTTATCGTATGGTAAGAGACCTTTCAAAGGAAAACGAAGGGTTGTAGGATCCAGCTTCCAAGAGTTACACATGGCACCTGAGTTATTTACCACAGGAAGAAGACTACAGCGACCTACGTGCAACGAAACATAAATTCTAAAAGAGTGAAACTGGCCTCAGCCACTTTTATGCTCTCCATCAATTTCTACTGTTTAAAGCTTTTTACCATAGGATTGCTGCAGGCTGATTTTATTTTTCTAACTAATTTTCAACTAATGAGATATCTAAGGAGCAAAATCCCCATTTGTTCAGATTGGGTGTCCCAAAAATAAAAGTATTTGCAAATATTAAATCTAAAAGTGCCCTTTTAGGTTACTGAAAGACTGCTCCAGTATCATTGCTTGACCTAGGGATTTAATTTTGGTACACATTTTCACAAAGAAAATGATATTACTAATCTAAGTATACCATCTAGTCTTTCAGATTTCCTCCATTCACCCTGTAAAACAAATGGTGGGCAGGATTCTGTTCAGGAAACGAGTCGAATACAAGCTTCCAATTAGTCACTAGAGATCTAGGCAATTCAGTCAGCGTAGGCCGATGGAATTCAGCTGATCACATGAAAAGCTTTTTGTAGGGTAAATGCAGACTTTTCAGTCCGTGTAGATTTGACACCGGGGATTTATTTCAGTTGCTTAAACACAGGCATCTGAATTGAGCCCCTAAAACACCAGTATCTCAACATCTCAATTTAGGTGCCTCAACTTTGACCTAAATCTCACTTGTCAGTTCAAATTCCATGATTTCTATTGTCCAGACTGGCCAAACTACCATCAGATAAAACAAGTAGTAAATAAATATCCCTTTCTCCCTTTAACCATGTCTGTACAGGCCATTTACACATACAAGACTTGTATGTGTGATCCCTGCGAGTCATGCATAAAAGCTATGCAAGAATAGAATAACAGAAGAATTAACATGCTTCTGAAACACAAAATGCTTTGGTACATTACAGATCAATTTCCATTCTGAATCTCTGCACTGAAGCAGCCCGGTTGCAACAGACCTTGCTGAAATCCAAGATATAATGCAGCTGTTACTAAGCTATTCAATTCTCTAAGTAAAAAGAAGACACTTTTATCTTTTTGAAGAAAAACGCAACAGGCATCCCAATTAAAACAACCAAATTTTAATATTCGGATTCCTAGCAATGAGAAAAAGGTGATTTTTGTTTTATTTCACAGAAGAGGACAGGCAGTACTCATCTGAGACAGGAACTGCTCACACAGAAGCCTGCAACAACAGGGATAAGGCTGAGCAGCCACAACAGCTCCAATGGAAATTGAAGTCAGAAAACACCCTGTGACTGACATACCACAGGGTCTGTATTAACTCAAAATCCTTGAGCACAGAAAACCTATGGTTTTCTTAATGTCTACTGTAGCTGTCTTAATGTCTAATGTAGTTAGAAACTATATGGCCATGTCACTTCCACTACCAGCTTGTAACAAAAAAAATTACTTGGTATCATCAGTATGAATTTTCCCTTTCAAAGCAAAAACTGCAGAGAAGCAAGTCTGAGAACAGACAAGAGTAAAGATCCTGCACGAAGCATGTGCTCTGACTCATTTTGCTTAGACGAATATATGCCCCAAAAGGTTATAGGAAACAAAATAGTTCAAAATGAATTAATTTATTTTGTAGTCATTCACGAAGTCATTCTCTTACCACAAATGGAATTTATTCTTGCTGTAGGTCTGAAGGTATCCACAAAATCCGATACTAAATTACCTAGTAACTGGGTGAGAAGAGAAGAAAAGAAATTAAGTGTTAAGGGTTTAAGTTGCAGATACTGGTAAGGAATATGTAAGACTTAGAAATAGTTTATACATGTTAATTAAATATAAAGGAATCTACTAAAATAACTAGCTTCCTACACCTTTCAACAAGTCAGAAAAATCATCCAGAACTTAAAACCATAAAAGGAAAAATAAAGAAGGGGCAGGAAGCACCGCTCAGTTTGCACTCAAATGAGAGCTTATACACCTGTTTCTCCTACGCATACTGTATTATTTCAGTGCACGCTATTTAGTAACAGGTGATTTAAGACAAGCTTTAGAATTGCTGTTCATAACAAATCTCTGTTTGCCTCCAGGCAACAATTCCACAAAGACAAAGGACCTGAATTGGTACGCTCTGGATAAAATCTTGGCTCAAAAGAAGCCAGTAACAGTTTTCCCATTAATTCAAGGGAGTCAGGATTTTATACTTTTCCCAACGTGTAGTTATTTTAACAGAATACAAAATTAAAACCTGGACCAACGTTGCATTCTTTTTGGAAACAGTGACCATTTTCATTGCGTCAGAGCCCCAAATATTTTTGTATAGCTGAATTTAAACAGAAAGGAAACACTGCTCAGCTATTTAAAGTGATTTTTCTTATCTTGAAGCCAAAGAGAAAGCAAAAACTATGCTTCAAGACTTTCGAACATCAGGCCATAGGTCAAAACTACATCACCAATTTCACTCAAGAATGCAGGGAGCTGCTGCTGCGATCACACCAAGCCTGTGTCTTAATTTACACAACTAAACACAGAGCTTACTGTTGAGCAGAAGATTTTAAATCTTTGTTTAAACAATAAAAGGAATTTTTTTCTTTGTGTGTAACAAAATTCCAGATTACGTGATTTGATATCGTATCATTACCCAATGGGGAAGTTTTCCTTCAGGATATAGTTTTCTGATTTCAGTAACTGCAAAGTAGGCCGGTAGCAAACACGCATTTCTTTCCAAAATGTAGGCTACCACCTATAAATAAAACATACATCAGTGTAAAAGGTTTTGCATAAGGTAAATAGAAGCCTAGTCTGTCTACTAGTCTGAGGCAGCTCATGAAAATACATTAAAGAATTAAGATACTTTTTCTTAAGCTGTATTCTGACGGTACTGCATTAGTTTAAAACCTGTTTTTAACTGTACAAGTCTAAGTTAAGACTGTTTAAGCCCAAGTAAAACTATGTCTCTATATATGCCCACAAAGTATTGAAAACTACTATTTTTAATTCCCTAAGAAAAAAATAAATTAATCTCAATATTATATTTCATACATCTTATCTGAGACAAGTGAAACATTGGGCCTCACTCTCCTGTCTGGGATTTTAGTGCTTATCTACAATATCCCCAAAAAGCTCTTTGTTTACTTTATAAAACGCAATTACAGAAAAGAATTAGAACACAAAGAGTATGTCTTTGCTGTTGAACTGTACCAAAGAGAGCCATCCCAGCAGTTAGAAACTCACTAATGACAAAAAAATGAGGCCTACCCTCCTCTCTAGGGCTAACATGTAAAATTCAGATAGTTACCTCTCTTGCTGCCAAAAGCTGCTGTACAACAGCTGAGCTCACAGTGTTTGGAATCGTTAAGATTTTCTCTAGGATCACTTTCAAAAGATCGCGCACACCCTAAAATCAAGCACAGAAAATTAACCTTCCCAGACATTCTTTATTTCTGGCAGAAGGATGATACAATCGATACGGTCAGACAAGATTTTTGACAAGACAAATTAACTGTTTGTTGCTGAGTGTCAGGAGACAGACTGCTGCTGAGAGCACAAACTCTAATGACGTTCAACTCCTTAGGGAACTTCTCCCTTAGGTTCAACAAGGCCAAGTGCCGGGACCTGCCCTTGGGTCACACCAACCCCCTGAAGCGCTACAGGCTGGGGGCAGAGTGGCTGGAGCTGCCTGGCAGAAAAGGACCTGGGGGTGTTGGTCGACTGTCGGCTGAACAGGAGCCAGCGGTGTACCCAGGTGGCCAAGAAGGCCAACGGCATCCTGGCCTGTGTCAGGAACAGCGTGGGGAGTAGGACTCGGGAGGGGATCGTCGCCCTGTGCTGGGCACTGGGGAGGCCCCACCTGAAATACTGTGTCCAGTTTTGGGGCCCTCACCACAAAAAAGACATTGAGGGGCTGGAGCGGGTCCAGAGAAGGGCAACGGAGCTGGTGAGGGGTCTGGAGCACAAGTCTTGTGAGGAGCGGCTGAGGGAGCTGGGGGTGTTCAGCCTGGAGAAAAGGAGGCTGAGGGGAGACCTTCTCGCTCTCTCCAACTCCCTGAAAGGAGGGTGTAGCCAGGGGGGGTCGGTCTCTTCTCCCAAGGAACAGGTGATGGGACAAGAGGAAATGGCCTCAAGTTGCACCAGGGGAGGTTTAGGATGGATATTAGGAAAAATTTTGACACGGAAAGGGTTATGAATCATTGGATTCTGGCTGCCCAGGAAAGAGGTTGAGGCACCATCCCTGGAGGTATTCAGAATACGAGCTCACATAGTGCTTAGTGACATGGGTTAGTGATGGTTTTTATCAGAGTTAGGCTGATGGTTGGACTCGATGATCTTAAAGATCCCTTCCATCCTCGACAATTCTATATTCTATGATTCTCCATCTAAGGATATCCCAGATGAGAAAATAACTGCTGAAATTTTGATGCGCATACAGAGACATCCAAACTACAAGGGCTTGTGCAGATTGATCAAAGTACTACGTTGTATTTTATGGGTTTTGTACTAACAGGCTCACCAAAGCTGGTGAGGTGGTTCTCTGCAAGAGATTCATGGTTTCCTACTCCTTCTGATGGAGTTCCCTGCCAAAGACCTTTCAGAACCCTCAAAAGCTTTCAGGACCTTCTTCACAGGACCTAGACAGCACCACAGCTCAGAGCAGATGCGAGAACTTCAACCTTAGCGCTTGGTAGTATTACTTATCCATATGTATGTGCCACTTCCACAACTGCATTAGGGTTATTTAGTTTGAAACTAAAAGAGGGATGAAAGATAACTGTGTAATAGAGAAAACAGAAGGAGCAGTTAAAAGGTCCCTACAGAATTAACTATTAAGGTAAAGCTCAACTATGAAAAAGCATTAAATGTGGTCTCACTGAATTATTTTTTTCTTTCATAAAGAAAGCAGACTTTGAAACACAGGACATCTCTGACATAAAATCATAAAAACCAGAAAATAAGGTGGCTTATCATGAAGGAAGGAATGGAGGGAACATACCTTGTAGTCTACGCCTCCAATAATCTTCCGGACCAATTTAAATGTTAATGCCCACAACTGTGTCCTTTCCCATTCAAGCATATCAGAGTTTATGAGAGATTCGCAAACCATCCTAGCAGAAGGAGACAGCGCAAGAATGAATGACAGATGACAAGCACGTGCTCTCCAGCAATAATTTTACAACGTCATCCTAAAATATCCTCTAATATTACAACTTCCATGTATCCCACTTACTGATTCATTCCGACATCGCTTACCTGGGTGGCAAAAGTGCAGTTTCTACTGCCATTGCTAAACAGTCATAGAGAAAAGAAATTCTTTTAGGACTATGCTGGCTATGAATGAACCTTACAATCCACTGGACACACTGTTCATGGGATTCCTGAAAAAGCAGCAGAGGGGAGAAAGAATGTCTTTACAGGTAGTGAAACGAACTACAAAATTCATATAGTATCCTACCATGAAGAAATGAAACTAACAGAAGAACATGGTTATAAATGGCAGAAGTTGTCCAAGACACAGTTTTCCCTACAAGTCTTTTGATCTCATTTTGAAGAATTCCAGTTGTCCAGTACTGGTGTCCTGGCTAATACTTCAGTGAACACCTCCTTGCTGAAACACTGATTTCTATAGTCAACTTCGTTTTTCAAGTATAAGTTGGCACAAAATAGAATAAAATAGAACAGGTTCTACTATTCTCTCCTTTTCAAAGTTATAATCAAATACAAAGGGAAAACAAAGATTATCAGGTCTCCCATTACAGAAGAGTATGCAGGGGTATCTAGCTTTTGGAAGGCAATTTTTGAACATAAACAATGATTGTTTGGGGTTTTTTCCTACTTATTCACTTGTACCAGAAATCCTGTAACAAACTACCTGGTTTTGTTTATGTCTTTAATGTTATACTTCCATTTGCTTTATTTGCACTGCACGCTAACCTCTGCTGAAAAACTATACGATCTTATAAACATCAAAACCAATCTTGTTTCCTGCAAAGTCTTCCTATATTCTTTACTGGGCCATATTGGAAACCAGATTCTGAATAACTGGACACAGGCCTTATAGCTTAAGTGTTTGTCTACTTGATCAGAGTTCACAGTATTAAAAAAAAGTCTATAAAGTACAAGTAAGCAACAAATTAAATGTTAACCTGGGAAAGACTGCTCCAGAACTGTCTAAAAGCGCCCAGGCAGCTGATCAGTTTGGTTCTCTCATCTTCAGGAGTGTCCATAAACATACTAATGCAAATAAAGAACATCAGTCATTAGCAGCACCCAATGAAAGAACACAAGGAGAAAAATACACGTTACACAGAAAGTCTTGCGCAAATAAACTAAGGTTATACTCACCCAGGAAATGCTTCTTCAATTACTTCTGTTTTCTGTAAGAGAAAAACCCCGAGTGAGCAATTGTGAAAAGGTTTTCTATGAGAATCGCAGCACCAGGATAAAGCCCAAAAGAGTGAGCCCCCTGTTATGGGACTGTATCAGAGATAGATCTATTTACCCTGCTAAAATGGATTCTTTCACGGTTGAGACTGCTTTGTTTTCATACAAACACATCAACGACATACCTTGTGGATCCAAATTATGGCTCTTTGTTTTGTTTTCGTTTTTTTTGTTTTTTCTTCTAAACACCTAGAGATGAATTTACTTCCCAAAGCTGGAGAAATTGTTTGATTCTGTTATTGCAGCCCTTTTTTCACACATTGAAAAATGAGGTTTTTTGAATCCCAGTAAGCTTTCCTCCCACTTATATTCCATGACACTCAGTTACACAAGTCAATTTCATACAGTTACTTTCTCATCTGAGTTTAGATTCATTGCTTTTTAACTTCCATTGAATGATTATATGGTCTTGTACTAGGCAAAAGACTAGATAGGAATATAATTCTTTTCCCTCTACCCCCCTTGCCCCGCTTCTTTTTTAACTTCCCTTTGCTCAAAGGCTTCTACATCATTAGTCTCATACATCAGCAAAGAGGTTCTGGAAAATAGTATCCTGCAACTTTTTTCACCTTCCGTAAGAATTTCATATTATACTCAGATGTACTCTATAACTGACCACTATCTATTTTCATTTCTATATCATAGGAATAACAGTGTGTAATAAAATAACCTTTCTGGTAATCCTTCTCAATTGTACAGACTAGAACTGCCTGTCACTGCTACTCACTGCTTTCTCAAGAAACAAAAGAGACACCAATATTCGTCTTTTTTGCATAGAAACTTAGATAATTGTCTCTGCTGTCCCCCAAGTTGGTAATAGCAGCAGTGAAAGGAACAACTTGCCATTTTCTCAGTTACGGCTGATCAATATGGCTAAATCCATGGGGTGTGGGCCACCAATACGCACCAAGCAACTTAACACCATTCAAAGCAAAGCACATCGTGCATTTTACAATGTAAACTTAAAGAAAGAAAAACCCAACTTTCCCTTCACTGAAGTTTATTGCATGGACATCATTTTCAGTCACGTTTCTCTGTGAGACCTACATATTAGCCAAGAAGGCCAACGGCATCCTGGCCTGTGTCAGGAACAGCGTGGGGAGTAGGACTCGGGAGGGGATCGTCCCCCTGTGCTGGGCACTGGGGAGGCCCCACCTTGAGGCTTCTCCCAAATAAGAAGTGTCCGGACTTTTTTTGATCATTTTTTTCTAATCAGGAATTCTCATGTTGCAAAAGCTCCTTAAGAAATTTTCTAGCAAAAGTGTCACTTTAAATGAGTTTTCCAGTTCCAACAGAGAAAGCCTGAAACTGCTGAAGAGAAACATAGTCTGTTACTTTTTTTCCCCTCAGTGTTTCAGCTGTTATAAACGCACGGAAACTTTTATTTTAATGGAATGAGTGAAGCAGAGCAGAAGGCAATGCCTGAGAGCCACCGGCAGGCTGGAATGGAAAGCCTCAAGCCCAAGGAAGAGCTACAGTGCTGCTGGGCAGTCACACAATGGCAGCAGGACAGCCTGGAGGGACACCAGGAGGACACAAGGAGGCAGACACCCTCCTTGGGCTTTGAGGGATGGAGGTACGAGCTCAGAAAATTGGCAAAGGACTAAATGTAAAGGCGAGCAGAGAAGTTACACAAATGGAGATCACCATCTCTCACGGCTACTCCAAGCTGCATGTTTTCTCTCCCTTGCCTTTGGAAAGCACCATGGGGTCAGTAGATCCCTGTGGGCCTGTCCCACCGCTTCCGGAACCCTCCCTGCATAGCAGCAACAGAAGAGCTACCTCCATGGTAGGAAAACCTGCAGCTGAACTTAAAATTATACTTGCAGCAACAAGCACTGCTAGAGGTGGAGGTGGTGACTCTACACCTCTTCCTCCTCCCTAAACCAACGTATATTCAGTTAAAAACAAAGTACTGCCATGTAACACAGAGGCTTCTGGAGCAACCAACAAGACCCATGGGTAGAGCTCTCATGGTAGAACTTTTCACACGTGGGTACTCTGCAGTTCCTCTGAAACTGGGCAAGGTAAGCTCATGGAGAGAAGCTGGGAACGTCAAGGTTGTGTTCAGAAATTGTACAAGCATCAACAGGTGGCAGGCACACAGACAGGATGAGGGGAACGCAAGCAGGTCTGTGATTTCCAGAAAGACAGAAAAAAAAGTAACTCAGGTATTTTCTAATCACCAGAAACGCACTCATCAATTTCTAGCAAAAAATTAAACATAAACTTACCTGAAACCAGATTTTTTTTTTTTTTTAAATCTACTCAAAGGAAACAACAGTGGATACAACTAGGGTAAATGCAGGCTAAGGGAATTTTACTGATGTCCATCACCTTTATAGTTTCACATTGTCCAACCCAAAACAGCCAAGCAGATTAAGACTGCTCACATCTTCCTTACATCGGAACGATATCATCAATACATTGCACATGCATTGGCTTGCGAGAAAGAAAAAACAACTTGCATTTCCAACTTCAGTTTTCCGCTAACATGATGTTTAGGTCAAATATATTCCTGTTTTACTCAATCCGGTATCACCTGCAGCATTTAGAAAGTTTTTCCAAGTTCTCTCTGAATATTCCAAGTTCTCGGTGTCTACAATAGCCAAAAACACTGCTGCATGGTCATTTATATTTAGAAGTTTTAAATTATTTCCGTATAGGTGACACTTTGGTCGGCACAGGACGAATGTTTTGCCAGTTGTCAGGGAACAGCTATGGTTTGGAAAATAAGGACTAAATTCAGAAGAGCAAGTACCTGCAAACATTTTCACTTGTGCTCAACTCCGGTCACTGGGTATATATCTATATATAGATATAGATATCTCTAATCAGTTTGTTGTATTAGAGCCTACAAAGCTCAGAGCAGCCACATAAGGTTTTGAACAGTATGTGATTGTTTTCCACTATTCCTGCCTATTTCTAACCCTGAAAAAAGCTGAGCTGCTTTCACCATCCAACTGCAATGGCTTCTGTGGCACGACCTGACCTCCCCAGAAGACAACATAGAATCATAGAATTGTCTAGGTTGGAAGGGACCTTAAAGATCATCTAGTCCAACCATCAACCTAACTCGGACAAAAAAAAATTAAAAATGACTAAACCATATTCCTGAAGACCACGTCAACCCATCTTTTGACCACCCCCAGGGATGGTGCCTCAACCACTTCCCTGGGCCCCCCATTCCAGTGCTGGATAACCCTTTCCGTGAAGAAATATTTCCTAATCTCCAACCTAAACCTCCCCTGGCACAACTTGAGGCCATTTCCCCTTGTCCTATCTCACGCAACAAGCTACAAAACGCTACCTTTACTTAAGGGGACTTTTCGCCAGTTGCCGAAAAAACTTCTACATGGAAAATAGCGTAGAACCTTGCAAAATTTTGATTTTTTTTTTCATCGTGTTCTGACAAACTTGGAAATGCAACTTACCACCCGTTATGTCAGAAGGTACAACCAATACATACTCACTATGGTACCGTGGATGGTCCATTTGAAACAGTAACCAGATTACAAAGCTACAGGTAAATTTGGAAAGGCATCTTGATCCTTATGCTTTAATGCACCGGAAGAGGACTACTTAGGGATATATAAATATATACATATGTGTGTGTAATAAGGTTCCACTGGAGCTTCCTTCCGAGTCTGCTGCAGTCCTTTCACCTTGATAATGATTTTAGCCTCATAACCATCACTCCAGGCAGTCTGGAAGGTCTTATTTTCACATCTCTACAGGGAGGATAATTATAATACAGCAGCGTGGCTAAAACGGGAAAGTGACCTACCTGCTAACAATGGCTTTGGCCACCGGGGCCTCCCAACCAGGGCTGGAAGCGGCTCCAAGCAGCACTTGGAGACACGCTTCCAATCCAGAGCACTTCAAATTCAGTGAAAGGGAAGTTTTTAGTAGCTCCTCCGTCCTTTCAGCTCTTGAACTCTTTCGAGCCCTCCCAGCCATATTTTCCCGTTTTAACCTGGTTTTGTCTTCCCTGGTGCGCCCCCACTAAAACACCCCGCTACGGAAGGTGGGACACGCGTTAACCTTGGAAAAGAATCGAGTCGATTCCACCCTGAGCGCTGTCAAAAAGAGGGTAAAAACGATGAAAAACCTCCCCTTTGGGGGCAGGTTGCTGTTATCAGCCACGGGAAGGAGGGAGAGAGGGAGGGATGGCGCCGGGACATCCCGAGGAGCCGCCGGTGCCCAGGGCTCCTTCCCTCCCCCCGACGGACGGGCCCGACCCCCGGGAGGCTCCCAAGGCGCCGGGGGGGGAGCGGGGAGAGGTTTTGTCCGTCCCCATCCCCTCGGGGCCAAACACCTGCCCTCAGCACC
>VXAK01023274.1:33431-65975 GCA_013399435.1 Arenaria interpres
TTTTTTGCAAATATTTAAAATGTCATTTTTTATTTTCATCTTTTTTTGTATGTAGAAAGATATTTTCTGAAAAACTTTAAGAAAAAGTCAAATAGGAATCTCCTTTCTTGTCCTGTGTAAGTCATCCGCTCGAAAGTTTGCATAGCACACCGTGTCCTGATGATTCCATGGAAATTGTGTATCACTACATCCCAGACAAAAATGTATCTCTTTTTTTTTTTTTCTTTCCATCCAAAGAAAGGATATTCTGCAGCTGGGGCTAATTTCTTGAGTTGTTCCTTCAGTATCTGTTCATTAATGGTTACTTCTCTGTGTACAAATACTCATAAAACACCCTCAAGTTTATCCTTTCTTTCTGTATCAATACAAATAGTTAAGGTGCGTCAGGGTGAGTGTGGGAAATAATTAACCAGCATGGAAAATAATTAACCTGCCGGGGAGAAATACACTTGTTTCAGCTGAGTGACAGGTTGTCGGGGTACTTTAGGCGAGGGGAGAGGGGAAAACCAGAAAGGACTATGTTTTGACACGGAAGGAATCAGAGTAAAAGTCTTTTCTGTTGAATACTGGGAGAGGAGATGAAATATTTCCGATGTTAAACCTTCAGAAATCTACAGCTGCTTGGCCTCTTTGGGGGGAGATTGTTAAATAGCAGGCAATGCCGTTTGAACAAATCGGTGACAAAAGACATCGTTGTGCAATGAACTAATTGCAGGGATTACTGAGGTTGCAAATCCAAATTCCAAAAAACAAAAAAAATTGGCTGTGGCCATTTCAACGGAGACGGAGGAAGCTTTTGAGGAAGCCAGGGCTGCTGCCAGCACATCTGCCAGCTCCAGCTGTGCCTGAATCCAGCTGTCCCACCAAACGTGGGGGGACAACAGCAGCATCGCCACCAGCTCCGTGTTTCCAGGCCTTATCACGTCCCACTCTCAGGAAAAAAGGGGGGAAAGTGGCCTCAGATTCATACATCCCCAACGGCCCGGACTAAGGTGAGATAAATCTCAAGGTCCGTATACAAACATTTATTAGCTTCCCTAAATGATTAGTACAGGTCTTAACAAGTCCACGACAATTAGTTAGGCATCTAACAAATTATGGCAAGAGGTACTTAAGGTCACTACTTAACAACTCTGACCGGTACTTAACAACTCTAAGAGAAAAGAGAGACTGAGGGATAGAGGAAGGAAAAGACAAAGAGAGAGATGAAGAGATCACCGGTCCTGGTTCCAGCATCTTTTTCAGGGAATCTTCCCAGGAATAATCTTTCTTTCCTGGGAAAGGTCTTCCCAGGTATGGTTTTCTCTCTTGGGAAAAATCTTCCCAGGCACAATCTTTTTCTCTCTAAGGGCACTTATTTCCCTCCTTTTTCTTTTTTGCTGAATTAGCACAGTCCACCCCCCTGCCACAAACAGCCTCATCTCAGGTGTTTCCTTTCTCTCAGGTGACGTGTAGCATGATTTGGGTGCAGAGATGAGTGCCATAGTCATATATGTTTAGCATGACCTCTATAATCTTCATTAGCATATTCAGGGATGTGCACTTTCATATGCATTTCGCAGATAATGAAGCAATGACACAATGGCCTTGAGAACAGAGAAAGATGTTGAGGGGCCTNCTGGACACGTTCCTGTGGGACCTGCTCTGGGTGACCCTGCTCTGGCAGGGGGTTGGACTAGATGATCTCCAGAGGTCCCTTCCAACCCCATAGTGTTACATTGATTCTGTGATTCTGTAACCAGCAAGGTCGCCCCATGAGTGGCAGAACTATCTTGTCTCCACAAGACAGTCCTCTCACTTCTTTTCGGATGCCCGTGGGCCTCATCAGTTCTTTGAACATCAGACCTGCACTGTTTATTTCCTTGCGAGTGTTTGAGGCATTCCACTGAAAGCTGAGAGGGCCTTCTCCCCCTCGTTGGGGAATTTACAGGCTGTTTCTTACAGGGAGTCATCAGAAATTATCAATTTTGATTTGTCGCTCAGCTGCAGGGAAGACAAGCGAATATAAATGGTGTAGGAGGAGAGGAAGGTAAACATGGGGAGTTCTCCATGCTGCTGTGTCTCAGAGCTTGTGAAGCTTTGTCACTTGCACTTTTTCACCTAGAAAAGAAGTCTCCACCAAATGTCTGGTTCTTTGAAAGACCGGAACAAACACCAAGTACCCACATAACCCGCAAAAGTCTTGAGTCAGGGGGACAGGCTGAGTTCGCAGGCAGAGGAGTGCCGTCATGTGGCAATCAGCTCTGGGCTGGCTGGGACTTGACCCCTAGATCACAGCATACACCTTCTCCCGGCGGTCATGGCAACTATTTTGTGTTGCATAGTCTCTAACCCTCAGCAAAATCTCTGTAGTTGTAAAAAAGGCCAGACTAAAAGCCTGAAGGAGCTTGTTAAAGAACATTGCTGCTCAGTGGAACATTGGACTTTCCACCTCACAGCAGCTCATGATGTTCTGTTTCATGGCTCCTGCTGGGAGGACTTCTCTGGTGGTGTTGCATGAGAGCTGCATTGTAAGCTATTCTAAAAATCATTGAAAAATTAGTAATTATCTTAGTTTTTGAGATATCATAAAGTCATAGAATAGAATGGATTGGTTTGGAAGGGACCTTAAAGATCACCCAGTTCCAGCCCCCTGCCCTGGGCAGGGACACCTCCCACCAGACCAGGTTGCTCCAAGCCCCATCCAGCCTGGCCTTGAACCCCTCCAGGGATGGGGCAGCCACAGCTTCTCTGGGCAACCTGGCCCAGTGCTCCACCACTCCTTATGGGGAACTTTATTTAGCACTCAAAGTATGCCTAAAACTTTACAAAAATAGAAGAAATGCGTAACAAAAGGGACAAATGAAACTGGAGGCATATCTGAAACTGGTTTATTGGGTCTGAGGGCGATGCGTCAAATGAAGTCAGAAATCCCATGGCATGCATGGGCACATCAAGCCCTGGGGACTGACCTGAGGTTGTTTCAGATTTATATCTGTAAAACCAGCCTCCAGGGGTGGTACGTAGCTGAGCAAAGACCCAAGACACAAGGCCCAGGTAAAGTTTCAAGACACGCATTGCAAGACTCAGATTTGGAACTTCCCATCACGATCCCTCTTTGTCAGGAAACAGCTTAGAACGACTTAGTCCTTTATAACAGCTTCTTCCAGAATCTGTTCAAAATGCCCTCTTTTTGGCAAGCACATACACGCACAAAAATGTTTTTGCAAAAAGTTGCTTATTTTTAGGCTGTTTTACTGGTTTTCAAGATAAACATGATCTAAGGTTAATAAACTGATCACCTGATACTTCCTTTATCACTGAAAAATGGCACAATCCCGCCTGATTTCAGCCTTAGTCTGGCAAAGATTATTGCAAGTTGAGTAAGTGTTAATCTAACAGTTGTTAAATTGCTGGCAACAATACAAAGAAAAGCTGTTATTTTAGCAATAGGAAATACTTGCTTGACAGTGATTACCTGTCTCTCTAAGCTCTATAAAAACACTTTTATTTGATATCAGAAAAAATGCCTTAACAGCTTTAAACTATAAGATCCTGTCACAATAACGACGTATTGGGAATATTTGGCGGGAAGCACATTATAAGGTGTTTGAATACTTTAATATTACCCAAGCAGACGTTCATTATCAGTGTAATCTCGTTAGCAAAGGGTTTTAATATGTAATCTGCCAACCATATCTAAGTGGTCTGCACAAGCAAGCCTATTACCAGGAAGAATACTTTGTACCTACGTTGGAAAAAATGTAGGATGTTCACCAACAAGAAAGGAAAACAAAGGAAAAATATTGTATTAGAGTAACTGGTCCAGTGGCTTCTTGAAGACTGTGCTGGTTCTGGTGAGATTAAAAGCAGGGTTTGTAAACCTGAGAGGAGTCCAGAACAAAGCAATCGTGTAGGTACTGTAACCCCACTGCAGCTAGCTGGTGATTTAAAGAAGATAAAAAATCATTTCACAACTTAAATGCTGTATTACAATTTAAAGTAGATAAATAAACAGAAGGCGTCATTGTGCTCACGTCTGTGTCGGTCTCTGCAGGATATACACACGCTCCAACCAACTCCTCTTTCAGTTCCTGCCTTAAAACCCATTTCTTCTAAGACATCTGTTTTCGAATTCCACCTTCATTTCATGCCTAAGAATACAACAACTGCTGAATTAAACCAGGTTAAACGGCAGTCAGGGATCTGCAGCTGAGAAGATTTCTGAGCCGGAGGGAAGGTCTCCTGCTAAATACCATTTGAGATAATTTTTTCATCACGTCTAACCGCTTTTTGAACCACTTTCATCACATCTTCACACTTTTAGCACCTACCCAAAACCTCTGCGCTAGGAGGTTTTGCAGTTTATTTCTTGGTGCCTGAAGAAATACCTCTTTAAGTTTTGGTATTTGTTGCTATCATGTAAAATACCTAGGGCAACGTAATTTGAGAGAGCCCTGTGCCCCGAGTAGTACCATCACCATCCAAATGCTGCGCGCCTGCTTTTCAACACCTGCAGGCATTGGCACCCGCTCCTTTTTTACTGGAAGCAAGTGCACAGAACGCCAAGTTAGGATTTCACTGCTGGAATGACATCTATTTCGTACAAACATACTAAAATGAAATCAAAACAAGATTCTGGAAAACATTTTTACTTTTGAAAAGTGTCCAGAACGACGCTTTAAGACTGGCTGCACTGAGTTATCATGAGAAGAAAAAAAAAAAGATTGTGATTTTCACAATGCAAGTTGTTTCTTCCAGTGTTTTAGCAGACCTCAAATGATCCAGGAACTTGTTGCACATTTAAGGAAACATCTGGTATTGTAAAATGTGGTATTACTCAATAAAATCCACACAAAATTAAAATACTATGCGCATGGATAATGAGAGAAGTACCATTTGTTATTCCTTTCAGAAAACATCTGATGAAGACATAAGACAGGAGTTTAAACAGTATTAACATTAAGATTCGTGTTAATATAAATATCATTAATGTTCACTTTATACTTGACAAGTGTAATGTTAAGACCAACTGGAAAACTCAAGAGGGAAAACCCAAAGATCTCCAGAATGGAAGGAGAGGAACACCTGGGAGGAAAGAGAAGGGAAGTTGTATCTTTGAGCTTTGATGCTGCAGATGCTCCTTCTGATTTATTTGAATTTCAGTGTTGCATATGCAAGCATTAAATTTAGGAGATGATCAGGTTTGGTAGAACCTCATGAAAATGTTTTGTTGTTTGGATCAAATTTCCCCTCTGCAAAAGGACATCCATAAAGCCTCCAAGCAACTTGAACAGCTGTGGGACTTCGGTGCTTCAAGGTAACAAGAGGAACAAATACTCTATGTTTCTGGAGCCTTGACCATCACAGCCTTCACCAGAGAGCTGGTTCTGCAATCCTGGCAGGTCTCTGCACAAATGCTTGAACACTGTTTAAGAACAACTTACTTTAATCAACCATGAATTTTAGAGCTCCCTAATAATCTAAGCAAGATGACTAGAATAATGTTTTCTCAGGAAGACTCTAACTCTTTCCCAATGGAAACAAGTGCCTAACATTAGAGTCTTACACGTTGTTACTGTCAAGAATAAATGCCTGTCCTTGCACTGCCAAGTCAGCCCGTGCCCAAGATCCTCGCTGGTGGACATCTCCTGCTCACCCATCCTTCTTCTGTGCTTCTTCTGGCTTGATGCAATCGTGCACATCCAGAAAAATTCAGCAAGCAGGAAAAACCCATCTTCTGGTAGGAAATGTTCACACTCTGATCTCCAAACAGTGTGAGTAGATGTGACCGGCACCTGAGCTCATCCCAACCCTCCTTCAGCTCTAGACTCTTCAGCTCTGCCTTGTCACCCAGCTAGGCACCCACCTTGCCACTGCCTTTTGGACTACCACAACAAAAAACTACCCAGGGAAATTCCAGGAGAACATTTTAGTATCATTCTTTGGAGCTCCACGGTTTGCCCCCCCTGTATTTATGAAAACAGATCTTTGGAAACATTTACAAAAGTACAAAAGAACGCTAAAACATTGCTTCTGGTAAAGCTGTGTCAGAGTAATAAAGCAAAACCGTTTTCTGGGACACGACCCAGGTGCAAAGCCCATCTGGAAAGGGAAATAATGCATGTTTAAATCATCATTAAAAAAAAAAATATCCTACAGGGTGACATCTCAAGGACAGAGTACATGTTCTGGGGCAGGGAACTTCACCTAACCCTTTTTTTGAGAACCAGCATGAGGTCTCTAGCAGGGGGCCTACTTCTGAATTCTACTACTTTATGGTCTGGGTATACTATATTTGACCTGGCCATCATCAAAAAACTGTCCAGAGATTTACCAGAGCTGGGTGTCAGGAAGAATAGCTAATTCAGACTGCGGGGAATGCCAGGAAGCACTTTATCCCAAGTTTGAATCAAGGTCTATGGAAGGTGTCCTAGGCACGGTCTTCAGGAGCCCAGAAGATCACAAGGGACATCTTGGCATCCAAACTCAACCCACTGCCCTACTTTCAGAGCAGAATTTGAGTGCATTGTTATAAGTCATAATAATGTTGGTGGACAAAGAGAACTGAAGTCTGCAGGTGATGCTGACAGACCCCATCTAAGGAACATGTGCTAAACCAGTCTAAAAGGACACAGGGCAAGTTGGTCAATACCAGCTCCACGATCAGTATAAAGGAATAGCAAAGGCATAAGTCTTTCAGTCTCTGCTATTCTCCTTCCATACTTTCCTGTAGCCCATGAGAGAAGTGGAAGGCAATACTCCTGAGCCTATCTAGGAGGCAGAATAACAAATCACAGGCCTTTTACGACCAGAGCAGCCACTTCTCTGCTGACTCTTGGTATTTCAGGAAGCAGACTCTCAGCCCCTTCCCTACTCAATCTGCTCTTTGTTCCAGCTGGATTTGCAAATGAATCTTCTGAGGAGTGGAGTTAAGTATCCTTTATAAAACTCCCAAATAGTTTCTGTCAAGTTTGTTAACAAACTTTTTTTTTTTTTTTTGCAGATGTGTACATTAAACTAAAACAGCAATTCCCTTGTATAGACATGCCACAACCAGATTGTCTTCAGATGTCTGAGACTGATTTGCTCATCCCATATTTGCTTCCTTTCCATAAACTTGTTTGTCCCCAGCTTCTCAGCAGGGTCATCACTTATGAGAAAGTCTCTATTACTCAGCAAATCTTTCCTAAGTGTCACTGCAGGGCATGTAACGCAGACTCTGTGCAAGCCTTGCCTTCTCATATGAGCTCTTCCTGACAGGACTAAGAAGCTGGAGTAAAGGAAAACACCTCAAAAGGCAGGTGTACAAAATTCACCTGACAAAGAACTCCAGAGAAAAGCTTAAAAGCTCATTTTTTTTTCTATTCATTTTTCCATTCATTTGTCTTTTTGTAAGAAGATAAGAAGAAAAAGATTCCCACTTTTATCGTCAGCTCTTGTAGGGATGTTTCTTCAGACTGTCATTATTTAAAAGCTAATACGTTTAACAAAACCCAACTATGTATTTTAAGGGAGGCTGAATTGACTCAACCAGGATGTTAGTGGTGTCTAAAAGTCATTTTACCTGCATCTCAGAAAGAAGCATGATGTATTTTTAGTGAATGTTTATTTTTCTCTGGGGTTCCTTTTTCATGGAAAGTTCCAAGAGCTCTACGTACCGGATATCTTGGCCACACAATTTACTATTTATTGGTAAATCAGTTTGCCTCAGACTAGCGGTTTAAGCTTCTGAAGAATTGCTTGTCTTTTGAAAGTATCTTCCTATAACACTTGGAGGGTGTTAACTCACCACGGGGTTGTGGTACTTAGTCGCCCTGGTGCTCTTATCTTTTGAATTGCAGCACAATTGGCAGAGAGAGCATCTGAACCACAGTGACAGGTGACATTTTGGAGGTGGCAAAGCATTTGTGCTCAGGCACTTCTTTGTTAGTTAGCCCTCCAGACTTGTTTAGTGTCAATAATTGTGATAGCATTCGTTGACAGCAAGTTGACTCATAGTGACGCTCAGTGACATGTTAATCAACGGTTAATCAAACAGCTAGACAAGATCTTCTCATATTTTGAGTCTCAAACCATGTTTTTAACCTAACCTATTTAGAGAAAGGTCCAGAGTTTACTTTTAATTGCTCTCCATGGAGAAGGATAGAGAAAGCAACTCCTTAAGATGAAGTAATGGTGTGCTTTAATTTACAGTCAGAAGTCATTGCCCATATTCTTCTGGCTTACCAATCCACCATGCCCCATGGGCTTTTAGAGCACGTACATCATGAAACAAGGAAAACTTTGGTCATAGCTCCATCTTCTTCTTGGCATTCTTAGAGAGCAACGGGAATGTCTGAGAGGATTCAGTAAATGCAGATTAGCTTTTCTGCAGAAGCTTTTCCATGAAGACAAGCTGTAGTTTCTTCGCTGATGCCTCACAGAGACATTTCCTCTGGCTTTTGTCACAGCCCTTTTCACTAACACAATTTATAGTACAGGAGCCCCAAGCCTGTCTCTTTCCATGACTTGCATTGTGAGGAAATCCGACTCCACAACTCTGTGATCCATCAGGAAGACCTATCTGATAAGGAGGCCGACTTACACAGGATCAGCGTCTGTAGCTCCCACCATGACCTGGTCTTTTGCCGCAACCACCAGACCCAAAAATGAACTAGCCAGTTGGCACCACCTAATAAGGTGGGTTGAACCCCAAAAGCTGATGGCCAGTCCAACCAGTGTCACTGCCCTTGTACTCCATTCGGTCTGCACTTTGTCTACAAACAAAAGCCTACACATTAGTGAATATTATTATTGTTTAGCTTCTCCACTAATTATTGGAAGACAGATATTAATGGAATGGCTTTGAGGATGCAAGGAAAATATTACTATACTCCTTTCTGTGTGTGAGCTTAAAGTCCCAAAGTACATGCCAGGCATCTATCTTTTTAGAAGTTTTATGTGAAGAGCAGAGATAAGTAAGCATTACTTGTACCCTATGAACTACATAAATACAGAATCCTTGCAAGGCTTAAATGAAGAGCGTTTGGAATAACCCTTTTATAAAAGCTACAAGGCAGTAAATCTGCTCATTCTTCCCCTTTATGGTATAAAACTCCAATGCTCCAGCATATCAGTTCTAGCTCGTACTTCAGCTCAAGCATATAGACCAATTTCCCTCTGATCTTCTATCTGAGGTTATTTCTCAGCCATTGGTATTTATCTTACGCATTGTGTGCCCCCTAGATGATTGAAAGATGGACAGAAAAGTAGGTTATTATTTTTTTTAACTACTCTAGAAGCCTGAAAACAATAAAACAGTCAGGTCTTTACACTGCCCAGCATCCCAGGATAACAGCTGAGTTGTCTTCTGTTACTAAGGAAATAATGATACTGATGAATAGTGGTCAACAGCTGCATCCTGTATCCAAAACAGTAAAAAGGCAGTTACCCAGCTATTATGATAGTCCCATAACAGTCACTCAATTGGCTCTCACATCCAGATAATTTAATACATTTAATTGCCTTTGACCTCCTGCATTTCTTCTCCGTCTTCTGACTGCCTGCTCTCAGTGGGTGTAAATGGGAATGACCCGAAAGGCAGCTTCTCTGCGATGAAAGTTGCTGAGCAGATCCAGTAACCACCACATTCTCCATCATGTGTCTGGGCTCTTTATAGCCAGGCTGCCTTGCCCCAGTCTCTGTAGACGTTCCAACGAACATCCATATATCTTTTTCTTATGAGGAGTTGGAGTAGGATTTTGGCAAACATAGCAAGGACAACAGCATGAGTTTTGGATGTGCTGGAGAGGAGAGTCATTACAGAAATGCTGCGCTGGGAAAAAATTTCCTGTCCTCAGGGAACTTTTAGGACTTCAGAAATTCTCACATTCTGCACCAGGTCAGAGCCATCTTTCAGATGGGGAGAGGGGTCAGACAGAAAGGCAACAAAACAAGTGGCAAGTTGGTTGTTAAGACACTCACTCAAGTCATACAAAATCCAGCATTGGGCTTGAGCTTGGTTTCTGTCAGCTCAGCCGGCCGCGGAGCAATGTGGCTGTCAGCCAGGACTCAATGAGTTCAAGTTGTTTGTCAGCTCAGGAGAAGCCTGAAAAAAAAAAAAACAACAGCCAACCAACAGTCATGGAGATGATATGTTGGCATCCAACCTCGTTCTGAAAATTGTTTGGCTGACAAGGTTGCGTTGGGACACCACTGGAAGCAAATTCAGACTCTGCAAAAATTATTTCATTTCAGTGAGCTGACTAATTCATACCAAAGAAAAAAAAAGAAAAAAAAAAAAACCCAACTAGGTTTTATTAAGCTTTTTCTGACAGACTCTGTCCATGCCCTTTTTTCTCTAACTAGTCAAAGGCACTTTGTACAGACATTTTCTGGCTCAGCGTGACATCTCCTGTCATGGTGTTTCAGAGAAGCTCTCTCTTGCATGTTCTTGCAGGCGCTGTGCAAAACAGGCAATAAAGCCAATAGAGGAAGAAGGTATTGATGAGTTTCATTACAACTCTTCACCCTTGGAGAAAAACACCACTCCAACCTCCCACTGCCTTTTCCTTCAGTCCACCCACACATGTACTGCCCAGCCTCGCAAACACAGCAGGAGGTAAAGCAAGTAAGGAAAGGTTTTCCTACCCAGCTGCTCAGGAAGGTGAATCACAGAGTCACAGAATGATATGGGGTTGGAAGGGACCTCTGGAGATCATCTAGTCCAACCCCCTGCCAGAGCAGGGTCACCCAGAGCAGGTTCCACAGGAACGTGTCCAGGTGGGTTTGGAATGTCTCCAGAGAAGGAGACTCCACCACCTCTCTGGGCAGCCTCTTCCAGGGCTCTGCCACCCTCACAGGAAAGAAGTTCCTCCTCATGTTTAGGTGGAACTTCTTATGTTCAAGTTTGTGCCTGTTCCCTCTTGCCCTATTCCTGGGCACCAATGAAAAAAGGCCAGCCCCGTCCTCTTGACACCCACCCTTTCAGTATTTATAGGCGTTGATCAGATCCCTCCCTTAGCCTTCTCTTCTCCAGACCAAAGGAGCTCAAGTCCCTCAGCCTTTCCTCATCAGAGAGATGCTCCAGGCCCCTCATCAGCTTTGTAGCCCTCTGCTGTCCCCTCTCCAGCAGTTCCCGCTCCTTCTTGAACTGGGGAGCCCAGAACTGGACCCAGTGCTCCAGATGGGGCCTCCCCAGGGCAGAGCAGAGGGGGAGGATGACCTCCCTCAACCTGCTGGCCACATTCTTCCTGATGCACCCCAGGATGCCATTGGCCTTCTTGGCCACAAGGGCACATTGTCTGCTCATGGTCAACCTGATTCAGAAATGGAGAAAGCAGAGCAGGAGCTAGGGCTGCTGAAACGACAGCACGAGCAGGGCTCACACAAATCCTGGGCAACACAGAGAATTTCTCTTTAAATCACAGTAAACCTAGGTAAGTTTCTCAAGGACTCAAGTTCATGAGGACTTTCGGTGTTAATTTCCGTTAAATATCCTTGAGCACTGTCTCAATCAAACAGATCTTGCATGACATTTCTAGAGTAAAAATGACTTTCTTTATCTTAATAACTTAATCATTATTCACTGAGTCAAAGAACACGGATCCAGTTGAGTCATTGAGTCAGTTCCCTTTTATCATGGTTAAGTGGGTAATTCAGGCTATAAGTAGTTATATGTGATATATATTGGTTTTTTTTCAGCCTGGAGAAGAGAAGGCTCTGGGGAGACCTTAACCCACTTCCAGTCCCTAAAGGGGCTACAGGAGAGATGGGAAGGGACTCCTGATCATATAGTGGAGCCATAGGACGAGGGGGAACAGTTTTAAACTGAAAGAGGGGACATTTAAATTAGATACTAGGAAGAACTTCTTTGCTGTGAGGGTGGTGAGACACTGGAACAGGTTGCCCAGAGAAGCTGTGGCTGCCCCATCCCTGGAGGGGTTCAAGGCCAGGCTGGATGGGGCTTGGAGCAACCTGGTCTGGTGGGAGGTGTCCCTGCCCATGGCAGGGGGTTGGAACTCGATGATCTTTAAGGTCCCTTCCAACCTGAACCTTCTATGATTCTATGAAACCACTTAGAATTAAAATCTAAAGAAAAAGAAGAAATTGCAAGATTCTTTGTTTCCTCTCCTCTACTTGGCCATTGGGGCACCACTACGAGTCGTTGCTCAGTCCAGCCAAGCCCACGTGTCTTAATAACCACCAATACACGTGGAACACCTCACTTGTATTCAAAGTGATAGGTAGGAGTTGACAGCAGTTCACAAAGGACACTGAGTAGTTAAAAAGCAGATGGATTATCAGAGACCATGAGGAAATCTTTGTTTTCTTCAGTTCAACCTCAAACCTCAGTAAACAATCCAGGATGTCACACAGGAAAATCCCTGAGCATAAACAACACCCTGGTGCGTCATGTCCCATATATCATTATCCCATGCTATAGCTGTCCGGAATGTTGTGCAGCTTTGTTGGGCAAGACGACGACTGTGGATTCAGTGATTCATAAAGCAGAAGCTTTAGCCAGAGCATACGAAGTTTGTCGGTGCTGTTTTTCTCTGCAGTTATTCTGCGTCAATCACAGTATAGAAACATATCAAAGAAAGCAGAAGATCAAACCCTATGAAGAAATATAATTTTTCCTACAGTGGGTTCCATAAAGTTCCTGAGATATCTCAGAAATAATCTCAGGGAACTTCCCTTTTGAGTTCAGGTATTCATCAACTGTGTTTTACCAGGACGAGTGTTTTACAGCAATCGATCAGCAAATTTGTGTAGCAATATTACTGCAATCTGCCCGTGGGTGGTGTATTCGGTTGTTCATGACTGGAAAAGAGGGAGTTTCCCATAACTGCACTAACAGCAGGTACCAATTTCTGCCCGCCACTTTGAAATACGCACTGCTCGCCTTTGTGCGAGACACGAAAACCTTTTATTCTACTTTTAGTTCTATTTCTAGAAAGCTCTTGCATTGCTTTTATGCACATCCTTTAACCTTTGGTCGCTTTTAGTAACTGGAACATTTGGTAGTACCACTGACAACATTTCTGATGGATTATTTCCTTTAAACATTTTGCGTGTGAGGAAGATACTGAAAGAAAGGCTCTCTGTACTTCTGTAACCCATACAGGTTGGCAGCATTTCTCGTACAATGATGTTTACTTGAAAGTTCTCATCCACAAGTCATGCAGACACAGAGAAATTTTTTATCTAAGGGTCTTTACAGCAGTACATTAAATGAACTCCATACCTCAGAGAGAACAGTTATTATGAAATACATGTTATCATCAAACGTTAAAGCCTTTTGTTATTGAAAATGCTTATTTCTGGATTTCTCACCGCTCATCCTATTCCTTTGGCAGAAGCCACGTGATTTTAATGACTAAATTCATCACTTTTACACTAAGCTTTCTGAAAGCCCTGAGTTGCAGAAGCAGCACAGTTTCTGATGGGAGAAAACACGGGTGGCCATGATCAGAGTCCCAACGCCTGAGCAGGGAACTAGTTTACACACTGGTTTTATTCCAGATCAGTGGTTTAGGGAGTGCTGTTGGCACATCATCAGTTGGGCTAAATGCTAAGGTCCAGGCTGGAGAAAGGAATGGAGACTCGTTTCGTTGCAAGGGGCACAAGCTGGAGAAGCTGAAGATCCCGTTGAGCCACAGGTGCTGGGGAGAAACATGACTGGGACTGGGAAGAGAAAAAGAGACACATTGGAGTAAGAGGAATGATAAGCAGGAACCATGGGAGAAGGAAGATGTTGGAGAGCAGATACAGCCAGTGACAGGCTGCACAAAAAATAGAAACTGATGTGGCTGCTTCTGACACCCAACGTTGTGGGTCAACGTTATGGTTTGAGAAAACCCATAAGAATTTATCGTTGGTTAGACAATTATTCCGTCACCTGATGACCCCTCCCCACCCAGAAAGGGGAATCGGGGAAAGCAAGGAAACAAGAGGTTTGAAATATAAATAGATATAATAGGGGAAGACGAAATAATTAACAATAATACCAAATCCACCATCAAGGGAGAGAGAACTACACAGCAAATTTTCTAATTTTTATTGAGTGTGACATTCACAGTATGAAATAATCCTGTTGGCCAGCCTGGGTCAAACGCCCAGGCCTTGCTCCTCCTCGTCCCTGCTCCTGGCAAGGATTGAAAAACACTGAAACCTTGAATCCCACATACTATAGCTGGCTGTAAAGTAAGTATTTTCACAAATTCAGACACCAGAGTCTTCCAAAAGTGAAGTTTTCCCCAGCATTAGAAGAGAAGTTAGTCCTGTGTCGCTCAACCCAGGACAATCAGCTACAAAGAGGGGTCACTGGCCAGTCCTTGCGCCCACAGTCTCCTGGGGAAACGTTACTGGTTCTTTTTGAAATGTGCCTCGCTGCCATCTCCTGCTCCTTTCCCATTCCTCTGCTTCCCCACGTCCTGTTTGCTGTCACCCCATCTGACTGTGCCTTTAGGAACCAGGATATAGGAAATTATTTGCTGCCAAACCACCAGAAGGATGTCTAATACGCCAAACAGAGCCTGAAAGTTGTTGGCAATGTTCTTAAATAAAAATTTACTAAAACAAATATGAGGTCGTATGCTGTGCATTTCCTAAGCCTATGCAGCTAAACTCTTTCCAAAACTAGGATTGGAAACTACTCATAGGATTAAGTCGCATACCACATAAAATGTGATCTAACTCATAACCGAGGAAAGGAAATGAGGCAAGATTTCTCAATCTGTGGAAAGAATTAGAGTAAGCAACAGTGTGAACTCACCTTTCCCGTGGGTCTGCAGTTAAGATTTTAAAAACGCCAAGAAGCAAAAACTTGGAATATTCTCTTTTTTTTTTCTGCATTCAGACAGTGCTTTTTTTCTGCCCTTCTTCCTCCTTGTAGCTGAAGACTGATATGAAATGCTTATCGGTGGTCGGGAGCATCTGTAATCTGAACAAAAAATGTAGAAGAATATAAACTGCTGAGACAAAAAGATGTGGACAACAGCCCTCAGGGAAGACTGGGATGGAGGGCTGCAAATTAATCTCTTTGGAATCCGCTGCTGAATGAAAACGTGTCCCCAGATACAGAAAAAGCGTCCTTTGGTCTAAAATGGAGGAGAAATTCATAAGGAGAAATTAAACCCAACTATCATTTCTGAAGCACATTTTGCATTCTTGGCTGGTGGGAATATCCTTCAGATGTCCTGGAGATGATAGAAATGCTATTCACAGCTGTAGTTTTGGTAGTTAGACACAAATCTATCAGCTTTTCTCCTGAAAACAAACAGCAAAAGGGAAAAAAAAATCCAAACTAGAACAGCTGAATAGATGGAAATTACATTCTCTGGCTTGTCTGCAGAGCAGAAGGAACATTCCTTTCCAAAATGCTTTTTCTCAGCCATTCCCCATCGGTCCTCTCTCTTCCCCTGGAGACCTGGCTACTCCCAAGATTTGGGAGAAAATTCTGTGGCATGTCCTGCGTACGATAGCAAGAGAAGGACAGAAAGATTGTTAATTCCCATAGTCATTATGAATAGGTTTTTTGGCTTATCAAATGGAGTGGTTCATATTTACAGCTGATCGATAGAGCTTCTGTCTGTGCTGATGAATGTTTGGCTGCTTATTCAAACAAAAAAAGCCTGGTATATCTGAAATGCAGGACTTTGAGAAAACTGTTTTACCCTGCCTGCAGAATAAGAGGCTTGTACTCTGCCACTGAGCAAATTCGATAACCACTGGCTTCAAAAATCATCCCTGAAAAAGCACAAGGATTAACCTTGCGACCTTGGAGGCACTCCCATTGCTCAGTAGGGGTCTGTACTGAGTCCAATGGTGTTCCATGTCTTTATTAATCAACAGAATGATGGGGCAGCAAGTTTGCTGATGACATGAAAGTGGGAAGAGGGCCCTGCTGCCATCCAGAGGAACCTCAACTAGCTGGAGAATTGGCTTGACAGGAACCTCATGAAGCTCAAAAAAGGGAAGTGTGAAGTCCTACACCTAGGCAGGAGCATATGTTAGGGGCTATCAAGCTGGAAAGAAGCTTGGCAGAAAAGGACCTGGGTGTCCTGGTGGACACCACGTTGAACACAAGCCAGCATCTTGGGAAAAAGAAGGACAATGGTATCCTGGGCTGCATTAGGAGGAATGCTGCCAGCAGATGGAGGGAGGTGATCCTTCCCCTCTGCTCAGCACTGGTGATGCCTCACCTGGAGTTCTTGGTCCAGTTCTGGGTTCTTCACTACAGGAAAGACATAAACATACTGGAGAAAGTCCAGTGAAAGGCTACTACAGTGATCAAGGGACTGGAGGGTCACTTCTACAAGGAAAGGCCAGTCTCTTTTCAGTGGTTCCCAGTGACACGACAAGAAGCAATGGGCACAAGAAAACACAGGAAATTCAACATAAGAAACATAAGAAAAAACTTCTTCAGTGTGTGAAGACCCACTATATTTGCAATGATCTAGAAAACGCATCTGGACTAGCCTTCAAGTCACAGGGCTTTGCAGGTTTTTCCTCCATCTACCCTATAAGTGGTCTTTGTAGGCACTCAGAGATCCTCCTGAATTACTGTGTATATCCTGCCCGGAGCCTGCACAGAAGAACACAAGTTGCTAAAGGGCAGAATTAGAGAAAAAAAAAAAAGCAAAACTGGGGGTTTTGTTTTTAAGGAAATGAAAGAACTTAACTTTGGCTCATCGTGCCCCTGTCAAAGTGTGGAACGTAACCAATAGCTCTTTTTCAGCTACATGACACTACAGGCAGACATGCAAACCATTAAAAAACCCTCCGTTGCCTTTTTTGTACGCCTCGCCAGCACAGCTGGAGCTGGTATTGTTGGCATTTCTGTTTGCAGAACTGTTGATCTCGCTGGAGTCACGATGTGGTCAAAATTCACTTGTCCAGTCACGGCTCTCCTAAGAGTGTGGTTTCTAAATCGTCTCCTGCTGTCATTGTAACCGTGATCAACATCTGTTGTTGAGGGATGACCAGCCAAAGAAACAGCTTCCTTACTGCCAAGTGTCACATTGGTGGGGCCTCTTCTTTGGTAGGAAGGAAGGACTGTGCCCAGAGGAGACCACCCTGCCTCTTAGCTTGTAACACCACTCTACAGTCCCTAATCTTGTGTAAAACCGCACATGCCTTTGGTGGGTTGTTCCATCCATTGGGCAGCAATCTAGCTCAGTGATCAGGCAAGCTGGACAGCAAACAAAACTCTGCAAGTTTGCCTGTCCTCGGAGAGCCTCTGGAAAACCGGAGTCATCTTCTCCCCAGCCATGTTTCTCTCACGTGGAGTAAGACCTGGAGATCTGCTCCTCCTTGCTGCCAGTCTTGGGAAACACTCACTCTCCTTCCACCTTCCGACCATCACAGGCAAAGCAGGATGTGGCAGAGTTTCTGGACCGCTGTTTATGTGCCACATCGGTTGCCACGTCTCCTTCATACACATTCATAAGCAATTTGGGTCCTTGGCAAAAGACTCCTCCTGCTTCATGTCTGGTTGATCTCAAACCCAAAGCCGCCCTGAGCGCTCACCCTGGCTGACACCAAATCACGTTCCACCCACTGCTGTTCATCCTTCTGAGGACACTCCTGTACTTTGGTTCCTGCTCCAGGGACTGGGAAAGACTCAAATTTCCTGCTATTTCCAGGCTGTGGGAAGAAAAATCATTCCAGATGTCTTCCCTTCCTCCTTGCCACGGGAAATATGATGGGGCAGGGAAGGGCCGCCTGATTAAGAAGACACTTCTGAACCTCCACTTTTGCCAAGACATCAGGACAGGGTTGTCATCTGCTGCCTCCTTACCAACAGCTCAATTGACCCTGGGGCAGGAGCTCCCTACACTACACAGGAATGGCACAGCTAGGGTAGAAAAAAAATCTCTACTTATAGACACAACTGCACATTTTGCACATGAAAAATCCCATTGTCCTACATAGAAACATTGCAGGACCGGCGTGGGAGGTAATTTGAAAAAAAAAAAACCAAAACAGCGCTTTCTAGATCCACTAATACTATTTTATTTAAGGAAGAGCATCCAAGGTAGGAGCCAAGGGTATCCTCTGCCATTTAAATGTCTGCACTCGGCTCTGAAGGCAGCCACCAGTGAGGTCCTGACAAAAAGCCAGAGGTCTCTATAACAAATATTTAAAAAGAACCAAAAAACAGAAAGCCATTTGTTTTATATGGTGACAGTCTCGCAGGGCCAGGGCGTGGTGTCACGGAAACAGTAGCATTTGCTAAAAAAAGGTTTTCCTTGCTCTGGCTGCAGGATTTTCTGGAGCAGAGTAGGTTGTGTTCCCCTTCCTTGCTCCCTTTCTTATCACTCTGCCCTGCTGCAGAGACAAGGTCAGCTATAGGTGGTGCCAAGTTTCTCTGTTAGCTTACAGGTTTGGTTCTAATACTCAAAACTTAAAATAAAATAAAAATAAAATTAAAAAAACCCACAAAAAAACCCACCCCAAGACCCCAAAAAAGACCAAAACCCAAAAAAACCCCAAGCATAAAAGAGGGAAACAGCCAGACCCTCCTGAGTTCAGATTCTCGATGGCTACAGGAGAGCTCAGTTTCTCAACTTCAGTAGAGGTCTCTGGAAAAATCACATTTTACAGAATTAACATTTCTAGTTCTCACACTTAAGGTGGCTGTGAGGGCTGGGATGTGGCAACAGCTGCTTTTGCAGTCATCAGACCGATTTACACCAATTCCACTCAATTTACACTTATTCCACTCCAGCTTCATACTTCGGGGTCCCAAAACGGGCTAAAACTCACAGAAACAAAGGGCTTGCCATTTTTGAGAAAGTTATAGCCACATCCCCCAGGAAAAAAGGGTAAGTTTGAAACTTTCAGAAAGGGCACGATTTCTTAGTTCTCAGGACAAAGCAGGGTGGTTATCAAAGGAGGGGTATGTTTTAAAATTAAATATTTGCCCTGTGCTGGTTTTACTATGGGTTATTGTCTGTTGTTACTTTTTCTGTTTGTTTATTTTAGCTTCTGAATTTCTCAGCATTTCTGAGTAAAAAAAAAAATAACAGATTTTAAACACTCAGTCAGCTGTTCCTTCGTCCTGCTTTTCTACAGCAGGGAACGTGTCCCCAGCAGACTTCTCACAACGTCACAGACATTTTCACTGCCTTAAAATTGCAAGACAGAATTTATTCCCCTCCTACTCACCTCCACATACCAGAACTTTTGTGTATTTGATAACTTTAATGAAGAATAAGTACTATTTGCTTTTGAAATGCAAACCAGGACAACCCGTTGAGAGTCCTGAAATATAAGTGGCTGAAAAGTTCCAGGTCAAAATTATTTGAGTAAAATAGATTTTTTAAATTCTCAGAATGGCTGTGCTGTAGTGTGTAGCTTTGGTGGCACTCGAATTCTGTTTGAGGCAGCAGTTCATTTCCATCTCCATGCAAACCGCAGAAGTTACGCTATTGCAAAAAGGAAAAGATCTGTACAAATGTCTTAGGGAACTGCATAAGTTTCAGGCTATATCTCTGCCGGTAATGCAGCCTTATCTACATAGTATTGAGTGTTTTCTGTGAATTGGCAAGATTTTTTTTTTAATTTTTAATTTCTATAAATGGATAAGGCATTACATCGATTTTCATAGTTAATGAAAAATGCTTGCACAAGGCTATGAACCTGTTAAAATTTTAGATAATGTCACCAAAACCCAAACATTACTGAATTTCCCTTACAGAAATCTCAGAATCACAGAATCGCCTAGGTTGGAAGGGGACCTTTAAGATCGTCTAGTCCAACCATAAAAAAACCAAAAAACAACAACAAAAAACCCCACACCACACCACGCCCACACACCACCAACCAACACTAAACCATATCCTCGAGCACCGTGTCAACTCGTCTTTTAAATACCTCCAGGGATGGTGCCTCAACCACTGCTCTGGGCAGCCCATTCCAATGTGCAATAACCCGTTCTGTGTCAAACTTGTTCCCAATATCCAATCTGAACCTCCCCTGGGGCAACTTGAGGCCGTTTCCTCTTGTCCCATGGCCTGTTCCTTGGGAGAAGAGACCGACCCCCCCTGGCTACACCCTCCTTTCAGGGAGTTGGAGAGAGCGAGAAGGTCTCCCCTCAGCCTCCTTTTCTCCAGGCTGAACACCCCCAGCTCCCTCAGCTGCCCCTCACAAGACTTGTGCTCCAGACCCCTCACCAGCTCCATTGCCCTTCTCTGGACACTTATCCCACAGTTTTCCACCAAATAAGTCAGAAATCCAGATGTGTCCTAAAGCAGTCGATGGCTGGGCTCCCTGGTTGAACTCAGTAGTGATGGGAGGAAGAAAACTTCCCACGGTTGTTCCTGTAAGTGACAAAGACCAGGTTCAAGGAGGCCTGTGAAACCACAAGTTCAACAAACAGAGGGACCTTACAGCCTCTGGGGAGAAGGAGAGGGAGCACGATGCTGTCAGAAGGAGTTTGTAGCAGGGTTTGTGTCACGGGGTGTGACAGAAGCTCTGTGAGACTGCAGAGTGAATTGGCACTGAGGAAGCTGAAGGCTCCGTAACGAGAAGAGAGCACCCAGGCACCGGCACCAAGGGAAAGTTAAAGGGCTGAGAAGCAAGTCCTTCCCTCACTTCACTTAATTATTCCTCCATAATTTCATCTGTAAACGACCCACTACACTTCTGAATGCTAGGTGTTATTACAGCAGAACCATGTCCATATGTAACTGCAACTCCAGGCTCCGTCCCACAAAAGTTTGTGTAAAACCNCATGGCTGAATGAACCGCAGGGGAAATAAAGATGACTACAGCAGAACCACGTCCATATTTGCTTTCTTACAGTAACTGCAACTCCAGGGTCCATCCCACAAAAGTTTGTGTAAAACCCAAATAGGTGATCAAGGTCCTCTTGCGTTAGATGCCATACAAATACTGAGCGAGTTTTTTCAGCCTGGTAGGGATCTTCGCGCAGAAAAGGCCAACTTTTATCGGCAGGGTCGGTGCTATTGAGGGGGGAGGCCAGACATTTTGATAAAAAAAGAATATTAAAGAAACTTCTGAAGGAGGAGAGCGGTTTAATTTTGCAGGTATTCCAGTCCGGTAGATGTCGTGTGTGACAGCATGGACGAAATTAATTTGCAGAAGTCAGGGCAAACTTCAAAGAGGCTATTTCGTCACGCTGGCACAATTCCCACCCGAGTGTAACTGCTCGCAAAGGCGTATCGGCACCAGAAATCTGCTTTCGTTACTGAACCAGAGTGTTGGCCTGGAGCTTGTCCTGCTGCCATGGTTGGTGACACGGGGCTTAATTCCAACTGAATTATATCAAGGCACAGCACCATCACATCAGTCAAATTAGTTCTACTGCAAATCGCGAACGTAGACAAACCAAGTATTATACTCTTAAGAAACTGTTTGTTTCTACTTATGTCTGAAATGAATTTTAAAATTCCAGACTAGTTAATTTACAGGCCGAAATTAGTATGTGCTATGTAAATTCATTGACTGGAGTTAGGGTATGATATGCTATGCAGTGAAAAATCAATTCTATTCTTAATTGAGGCAGTTTGGGTTGGTGGGTTTTTTTTGTATAGGTCTTAATCTTCAAACCAGTAACATAGACATATTCCCTCCAGTCCACGATTACTTACAGATTGAAGCAATCTTTCACAGAATCACAGTATGGTTGGAAGGGACCTCTGCAGATCATCTCCTCCAACCCCCTGCCAGAGCAGGTCCACCCAGGGCAGGTCCCACAGGAACGTGTCCAGGTGGGTTTGGAATGTCTCCAGAGAAGGAGACTCCACCACCTCTCTGGGCAGCCTCTTCCAGGGCTCTGCCACCCTCACAGGAAAGAAGTTCCTCCTCATGTTTAGGTGGAACTTCCCATGTTCAAGTTTGTGCCCGTTCCCTCTTGTCCTGTCTCTGGGCACCACTGAAAAAAGACTGGCCCCATCCTCCTGACACCCTTTATGTATTTATAAGCATTGATCATATCCCCCCTCAGCCTTCTCTAGATTAAAAAGACCCAAGTCCCTCAGCCTCTCCTCATAAGAGAGATGCTCCAGGCCCCTAATAATCTTTGTAGCCCTCTGCTGTACCCTCTCCAGCAGTTCCCTGTCCTTCTTGAACTGGAGAGCCCAGAACTGGACCCAGTGCTCCAGATGGGGCCTCCCCAGGGCAGAGCAGAGGGGGAGGATGACCCCCCTCTACCTGCTGGCCACACTCTTCCTGATGCACCTCAGGATGCCATTAACGTGTTTCTTTAAAACTCCCCCCACTGTGCCTATAAATCTGCCAAAGGGTCGGTTTCCCCGCGCTCAGCGGCATTTTCAGCTCAACACTCAATTAACGCCTGACGTTTCTGCCGTAGCGGAATCCGGGAATTTCCACCGCTCGTCCCAGCAGTAACCTGTGTCCAGCACAGTCTGAGTTCGAGAGTCTCTGTGTATAAACTCACCGCGGAAAGCAACACTGGCCATTTTTCGGGTGTCACCGCTAATTTTGTGCTCTAATCTCAGGTTCAACCGTTTTAAAATAGACACAAACATTTAGGCATTGCCAGGCACTCGGAAATCGTTGCAAATACAGGTAAATATTCAGAGAAAATTCTTCTGGCGAGAGCTTTTCTATTACTTTTTCATGTTGAGAATGCCTTCAGGTTTCTGAAGGGCACAGAAAATAGCTCATTTACTGTAATTTCACTTCACTTGTTACTGGCAGAATGAATAAACCCAAGTGGAAAACACAAGAGGGTGATCATAGAAGACACTTCCAGTATATATAAACTGAGTGTTTTCTGAATACGTAGCAGTTCCCATGTGAATTAATAGGTGAGGAAGTGAAATTCAGAACATTTCAGGACACACCAGTATTAGATAACTATAACCTCTCTGATAAACACAAGGGAAAACCCACACACGCTCCTCTCTAACTCTTGCACTTTCCAATTCTATTATAGAAACATTTTCAACACAGTTTGCAATTCTGGGGTCTCTCTGTTATGAAACATGTCCCTTCTGTAGGTTTTTTTTTTCTTCAAACCAGTACTAATAAGATATTCTCTGTTTTGAAGGCCTGGCTCAGCAATGATTTAAATTACTTTAGGTAATTTTTATTCAGTTGGTACAAAAGACTCCACCAAAGAACACAAATTTGAAAAATTAGATTAGCTCCTCCAAGTGTGTTTTCCTACAGAAGAGCTGCAGTCATGTTTCATTCCACAACTTAGCAAGGAAAAAAGTTAAATTTACTTAAATTTGCTTTCTTCCAAGCACTGTCACTTTTTTAGCAGCTGCTCAGTTGATTTCAGTCTCAAATATTGGCAAAAACGTCTTTAGCTGTAGGATCTCGGAGACGGGTTCTGTTCTCTCCTGGTAGAAGTCAAGCCCAGTCAGCAGCTCCACATCCCGGACGCGCGCAGAATGAGCCTGAACCCTTTCTTCAACCCATTCGGATGGTTGCTTATTTTCCTGCCAAAGCAAACAAGAACAACGTTCAAACGCATAAAACGCATTGGTTGACGGTTGGACAAGATGATCTTTAAGGTCCCTTCCAACCTGGAAGATTCTGTGATTCTGAGAAAAGGCCCTCGCTCTGTTGTTCGGTGGCGGTGGTGGGCGATAACCGGTGTTTGAACTGGTTTGACAGACTAAAGGCCTCCAGTTGGTGAAACTTCTCCCAGGTTTTTCCCTCGACACCTTTGCGGCCTTGCCCTGGGGGATCTCATCTGAACAGAATCAAACGGGCGTCCCCTCGTCCCACCCCCAGAGCGACAGAGAAGCAGAATTACGCTGAAATGGCGGGTATGACTTTTAACTGCAAAGTACGGTTGAGTCATATTTTAAACACACCAGCGAGGACAGTTTTAGTTACAGTACAAATTAGCTGGAGAAACAGCAGGCACCCGACAACCCGAGCAAAGTCCCGACAGCAGCTCCGTCTGGATTGTCAGACAGCAATAATAATCGCTAGGGAGACGGCGAAAACAATGGAAATGTAGGCACTACTCGATCAAAATTGTTACTGCTCAATTCTTTTACTACCAAGTTGTTTTGCAAACAGATGGTAATTTGCTTTTCGGTTACCAGTATCGCTCCCGGCACAAATGGTTGCCTAAATTTACAGGACTGCAAAGCATTATAAATACAAAATACAATATTTGGGGGTTGATGCTAAACTTTAGAAATAATATATTTTAGTTTCTGAAGTCTAAAAAATAATTCATTCAAATTATTTATTCTGTTTATTTAGTCAGTTCCCAGCTACCAAAGAGATGACTGGGCAGTTGGGGATTATCCATACCACAAAAGTGAAGACACCCAAGTTGTTCCTTGCACCTGTCTGGAGCCATGAGTTCAAAGTTATAAATAAACTAAATACACAGAATTTTATTGCTTTGAGGGCCAGTTCAAGTCTGCACAGCTACACTTCTCTGTGAGGAGACTGTCATACACACACTGAGTTAAGGAACCTTCTGCATCACCATCTGCTTCAAACTGAAAGAGGGGAGATTGAGATGAGATCTCAGGAAGACATTCTTCGCTGTGAGGGTGGTGAGAGCCTGGCCCAGGCTGCCCAGAGAAGCTGTGGCTGCCCCATCCCTGGAGGGGTTCAAGGCCAGGCTGGATGGGGCTTGGAGCAACCTGGTCTGGTGGGAGGTGTCCCTGCCCAGGGCAGGGGGTGGCACTGGATGATCTTTAAGGTCCCTTCCGACCCAAACCATTCTATGATTCTATGATCCCAGAATCTATGGAACACTCGGCTGGTTTAACAATCCATATTAAACTCATCTAATTTATTTTGTTTGCTATAAAACATAAGATTTACACTCTTAGTGGTAACCATAGATTTTATTTCACCCAAGGATCAATTTCAGCTGTGGGAGCATCTATCTATATGCCTGCTGTCTAACTTCTGGTGAAGGTGGAACAAAGGATTGAAGGAATTCTTCTAGATACACTGAAGGGAGTAACCCTCAAAGTCTTCTAATACCTCTGGAGTAAGTTTATCCTGCAGCCTTCCATAAAGCCCTCTCATCACCTTGTTGGCTGTGCTGCCATTCTCAGGTGACAGCATCTCCTCTTACCAAACCCTCATTTCTTCTTTTTCCTCGCTTGATATCCATTCATTAGTTTCCAGCTGCCTCTCCTGGAGCTTCTTCCTCTCCTAGTCATCACTTTAGCTCTCAGCTCACTCTTAACTCATGGGGAATGAATTAATTGAACACTGAGACTTCTAAATATTCTCCAGATGACTGGAGCCCACTGGGAATCAGTTCACAAAGCTCATGGGCTCACAGGAGCCTAGAACGGTACTTACAGCACAGCTTTCAGTGTTGTCAGGTCGATGAGGAAGGATAAAAGACAAAGCATCCAAGGAGCCCAAACAGTTCAGCGGAGTATAGGACTTGTTCTTGCAGCTGGTCAGAACCACGAAGTAATGGGTTGGGACAGGGATTTCCGTATTGTTTACATACCTACAAAACAAACATCAATTCAGGGATTCACCTGGAAGTCAAGCATTAAAACCACTGATGCCTTTAGGAATTTATAGACCTTAGCACAGATCTTCCACTATGGTATGACTTTTATTTATTTTATAACTGAAACAAATACCTAATGGGGATAGGCAGCCTCACTATCTGTTTCATGAGCAGCCAAACATGCACGGATTAGACCTTTTGCTACAAGCAGTCCCACTGAAACCAGCAACCAGCAGGATTGCTTACGTGGTCAACATTCTATTTAGCCAAGGCCAGAGATCCCTACATCTGGAAGAGGAAAGATAGAGCATCGTGTTTGCCCGTCATTATATTAAGACTCTCAGCCACGTGAAACTGAACTGGAGAAGAGTGACATGAAAATTAGCCTCAGGTTCCTTGCCAGCATGACATGCCAGGGCGATGACTTGTGGCTATGTGCTACAGAAACCAGTTTAGGACACCTGGTTCAAGATTTCTTTGCCTCCTTTTGCCTTTGCCTGGCTATTCTATCAACGTGGCCACTTTTGTGTATATATTTCTGAGGAGCTGAACGCTTCCCAAATCTGCTGTACGTCTTCAGTGTCCAGCCAAACACCATCACTGAAATCATTATACGGGTTCGTAGGAATGACTAACCACGCTGAATAAAACGTGCTTATTCCAAACTGTAGACAACATTATGTGGTCGACCGGGTATTACAGCATCTGCTTGGAAGGAAGTTCTAGTCTCTCCTCCCTTCCACCCTCCTGCTTCGTGGCAGAGCTGATTTTCCCATTCTCAAACCATTTTTGACAGATGTGGTATGAAGTCTAGCCTTGAATAAAGCATCTCCAGTGGCAGATTCAGTTGTGCGGATTTCCCAGCATTTTTCAACCAAAGTGTTTTTACTGTCACAAGGCATTTTTCCCTATATTTGGAACAATCTAAGTTGTTTGTTCTCATTCTGGGTTTTTTTCCTCCTCCTGTCCTCATTCACTAACATAAATCATTGGTCTTTTATCTTTTATATTTCTCTTTTATAGATTTTTTTTTTTATGTAAGTCTTCTCTTATACCTGTTTCTACAAACAGATGAATTTTAAAATGTATTTTGTTATACTACCAGAACTCACTAAAATGTACCTAGAACTTGTCAGACCTTCCAGTGACCTGTGTAAGCCACAGCTGTGCAAAGATGCCACTCAGGAACGTGACATTTTACAGTCCCAGTTACATGACTGAGTGAATATACTTGTTTCTTGTTCTTTATGAATAGAAATGCATTTGCTAGGAAATACAGTGGGAAATAATCCGGAGTTTGACTTCTGGCTCTTCCATGTACTTACTGCTTAATTTCATCAAGCGTATCAAAATGGCCATCGTAATTGTAATCAAACACCGGTCCACTGACAACATTTACTCCATTCCTTTCTCTAGCATACTTCTGAAGAAGCACATTATGGAAATATTCCCATATTTCTGTCATGAAAAGAAAATATAAGCATGTTTAACACAAATTTGAAGTGACCACCCAGGAGTTAGTCCAGCTCTGCAGAACTCATGTCAAATATCACTAGGCAATTTGGCTTATTTCACACATCCTATCAGAGAAAATACAATTTGTTGGACAGAAGATAATGAGACTATTTCAATATTTACAGCTATCATGGAAAAGAAACCACACAGATGGGTTTGGGGGGTTGAGGGCATCTCCTATTGATTTGCCTCTTTCTTATGGTCTAGGGTAACTTCTAGAGTTTAAATCTCTTGTAGAGTTTTCCTTGGAAAACTGGATTTTTCACAATGTCTTTGATTTACTTGGAAGATTAGAGCCACTTAGGTTTTCTGGGTCTCTGTTTTTCGTATGACATGATTGAATGAATGAATGAATGAGATCTGGATACACTAGAAAGGTAGTTAAATCATCACTTTTCTTCCAGCTTTTTCTTCTTTCTACCTAAAATGTGCCAAAGCCTAAATGGACAATGTGCAGTTGTAGAAAATTTCTTATCAGTGGTTACAAACAAATGTGAGTCAGGCTGGATGGAAAGAGTTAATGTAGCTGTTGTGGTTTGACCCCAGCCAGCAACCAGGACCGTACAGCCACAGCTGATGGCTCACTCCCCCTTCACCCCCAGAAGGGTAGGGAGAAGAGGGAGTCGCCCAGCTCGATTTGAGCAGAGATCGTGCATTCCTCCTCACCCCAGCCAACCCCCATTTATAGACTGAGCAGGATGTCTATGGCACGGAATATTCCATTGGCCATTCCATCAGTCAGTCTAGGCTCCTCCTCAGCTTCAATGGGAAGCGGAATAACATCACTCTTCCATATAAACATCACTTAGCAACAACTAAACCAATATGCATTATTGACGTTCCTTTCATATCGAATCTGAAAACACAGCAACTACTAGAAAGAAAATTAACTTTATCTCAACTGAAAGCAGGAGAGCAGCTCATGCACTTGTGTAACAGAAACATCTGCCTGCAGTAAATATTCCGAGATCAGTATTGTCTGGTTTGAGTTTCTGCTTGATGGAACAGGCACTGTATCAGGACATTGTTTGTAAAACTTTGTCCTGTCCTCTCCTGAGACTTTGCAAAAGGAAAGAAAAAGCGTCATTTTCATTCACTTTGAGCATTTCCCCAAGGGGATATTTTCATGAGAGTTTCATAGCCAGCATTTCATGTTAGGACAGGACACAGGAGGCGAAGGGAAAATTCAAAATTGAGCAGGTACACCTAAGCAGATGTCAGACAAAACTATACACAGAAAAAAAAAGATAAGACAAGCGTGATTTAAAATTTCACACATATATTTTTAAAAAGTTTTAAATATATTTGCACAAGATCTGGATATACTGCAGGCCATGCATTAATGTTTTTAAGACCTTGTCATAGCTTTATCAAATCCACAAGCGTAGTTACAGAAAATTAATCAAAATTAATCAAAACTTTGCAACCTACCTCTGAAAGCACTATACATGGGAACAATATTGCTGGTGAGTAAGGCATCATACTGTTCAAGAGCAGATGAATTGAAGTCTATATAAAAGAACAAAGTAGAAACTAATGAAATACTATACACACAGATAAATTTGATTCCTATGTCATTATAAGTTGCAGGTACATGTAATTCAATTACATTTGGTATTTGAGCATGAGTGTATGATCCGTCTACAAACATAGTTCCAAATTTATTTGTACAGTCTACTCAAGAAAGTAATTATCAAATTAGACAATAGGAAATGAACATTCATCCAGAGGATGAGGGACAGCCCTTCGCTCCAACCCTTCACATCTTCCCAACCCAGTTTTCACCACATTCAAGTTGTTCCGTTTTTAAAAGAAAAAAAATAATGGTTTAAACTGAAAATATTTAGATATAAGCCCTGCTTTTGGTCAGCCTACAAACACTGGAAACCTTTTTCTGCCCAACCTGCTGATCCACAGAAGTTTGTGTTGGTGTTTGGGTTTATGTTTAAGCACAAACCCACATCCAGCTGATTAAGACTTTCTAAGCTCTAGCTATAAAAAGAACCGTGCTCACTGGGAGGATAGAGGAAACTGCGGGTAAAGGTCAGCCTTTCTGGGTAGTTGGAACAATTTTGGCTCCAAGCAACAGGGATTCTAACATCAGGCCGCAGACAGTCTGAAACAGTGGGAGGAAGAGATGTGTTTTCCTGTTGAAAAGGGAAAAAAAAGAAAATATTACACCCACAGCTGTGGCTAACCCAAGGCTTTGTATGGTTTTAACTTTCTAGATCGGACTTCATTGAATCTTCTCCTATTTTCGTAGTGAATCAGGTCAATGAAAGTACTGGACACTGATGTTTCCTGCCTGGTGTTTTTTCTTCTACTTCTGTTTTTAGGTAATTCAGGGAAATCCTTATGCAGCACGTAAAATTGTAGTAGCAAAATAAGGTTAGACCTCTAGGCAAAAAACAGGTGACAAGTTTGGCTCCTTCGTCACTTTACATATTTCTGGAAACACAGACTTGATGTCACATCCTCCTGGAAAGCAGCTAGTATATAAAGATGACACTGTCACCTCATCTCTGAGGATGCTGTCTCCATAATAAGACTCTGCGTTGTTGAAGATTTAAAGCTAAATAAATTCATAGCAAATTCAGCACATGTTATTGGCTAAGTTTTCCTAACTTCGGCTAAGACAAGTTAGCATGCACACTAGCTAAGATCTGGCCAAAAGTGATTCTGATGAGGCTAATTATTTCTATAACCTTTACTTTTTTTTTCCCTATAACCCTTACTGTGGTTTTACGATAGCATTAACTTAAACACCAGAATCTTCTGTGTTTAACTGCGTTTTCTTTTTCATACTCATTTACACGTCATTTATTTCCATTTTGGTAAGAACGGAAGATATTTATTTGCTTTATAACTTTATAAACAGTAGTTAAACATTTAAATTGGTTTTCAGTACGTTGTTTATTTTGATGGGTTAAAAATGAGCAGAAATAAAGAACTGGAATGTACTTCTCGTGCCTCTCTGTACTCCTTGATTTAATTTCTTTAGTTACTTTTATGACGATAGTATGGTCAGGTTGTATATTAATGGAAAATATATGTGCCACATGGAATGAAATAAATAGCTTGGAGTAAAACTTTCCAAAATACTGACATTTGATTAAAATAATTTCCCCATATTCGTACTGATGAAATAAGAAATCACGTAAACATCAATAACAGTTCTCTTCAAACACCAAAATCAACATAAAAGTTATTTCCTCAAGGGCAACTTAGAACAAGGGTCAAATTAGAGGGGGAATTTAGTCCATGAATGTCCACTAACATTACTGACCCTGAAAACTCAAACAATTTATTCCAGAGCCACATGACCTTGAAGTCTCAGAGGTTCATTCAGCTATAATTACATTTTTCAGAAATTATAGAATGTAACAGAGAGCAAATAACCAGAATATACAGAAATATGCATTAGTACAAACTGTCTTGTAGAGTTTGCTAATCGTAAAAAGATCATGATATTCATAGAAAAGCTTAAAAGCTTCTGATTTTGAAAACCTCTTGTGTGTAACAGATGGTTATTCTAATTTATTGAACAATATTTTAAGATAGTTGAAACTTAAAAGATATCAGAGACACTTTTCCAGTGCCATAAGGGCCTTAGGTCACATGATATCCACCAGTCCTTAACCAGGATTCCCAATGAATGAACCACATTTTTGAGATGTTATATTACTTATTTAAGAATAGTAGGGATATTTGATAACTTACAGGCTTATTCACAGTATATGCAGTCCACAGTGGCATCCGGATATCATAGCTGTACCCGCTCACGTACTGGTAATGAGAAAGGAGGCAGTAGACTTTGTTGTTCTGCAGAACTTTGGGTCTCCCGTATGGCAAATGATACGAGTTTGCCTTCTTTACTAGAATTGAAGCAATAATTATTGATTCACTCTTCCATAACATTTTGGATGGCACAAAGGTTTAAGAGAGCAGAGAAAAATGTAAATAAAAACATTAATGAAAACAAATAAAACCAACAGCAAACATGGGCATGGATTTCTTTAAGCTCTTAGCTTCTGAGTGGAATAAAAAATGTAGAAAATAGTTTTCATGTTATTTTTGATGTATATAAGTCAATGTAATATATTAGATTTGCAAATTCTTGTTTCTTTGCAGTTTTATACCAACAAAGATCTTTTGAACTTGTCTTGCCGGTGGAGTGCAATTTACATCTTATTTGGCTAGGAAGCATCACAATTCTTCTTAAAATTTCCAGAAAGCCCATATAAAAGCACACAGAAATATCTGTGGGAATTTTTGATCAGAGAAAGGCAGAATTATGGTTACAAGGTGGGGAACAAGAGTTATGGTACATGACCTAGAATTGCTCAGGCTTTCTCCAAAGGCTACTGAAACCTGTATGGTTTTTCCCAAGATTTTAATGGGATTCAGACCCAGTTCCTATGCATAAATGTTGTTACAACAGTATCAATTAGCTTTTTTTTTAAAAGAAAAATAGGAAAAAAAGTTATGCTCCTGACTTGGCTTCTCTACTTTACTTTATATTGTCATTTATAATGCAACAATTCCTACTGAAACCAATAACATAAAATCTAAACCAGGCAGAGATTTTAAAATATTGCTGTTCTTTTCATTTCTTGCTACTTACTTTCTTCTGCGGTGAGATTTAACCTCTCATTTACTACTGAAACATTTAATATCTGCAAAATATAAGAGAACCATTCAGAATGCATCCATAGTTTAGAAAAACCAAAGAGAAGAGAACACACTTGATAAAGGCGATTAAAAGATCCCAAAAAGGTCCTACTTACGTGCTGGCATGTGCATCCCAGATCATCTTCTGGAATCAGATGGGAAACTGGACATGAAGAAGGAGCTGACTCTTCTTTTGGATGTGAAGGACTGTAAAAAGGTTTTTTTAAGAGGTGATTCAGGCTGCCATGTGTCCCATTGTTTGGGGCTGGTGTAATGTGCAACAAATCTGTTGAAACATTTTGAAATTTGTAAACATATTTTAAAGCTAATTTAAGACTAAAATGGCATTTTTAAAAGACATCATCTTTCCAGTTCCATGCATTTCCTATGCATTCATTCTAAATGTAGAACAAATAGCTCAGTCAGTTATCTAAACGCTTATGGTAACTCGTACCATCAACTGCCAATTTTCTAGGTATGAAGAAACCTAGGTGTCATCTAGGTATTTCTAGGTATCATCTTTATCAATAATCTGGACGAGGGGATCGAGTGCACCCTCAGTAAGTTCACAGATGAAAACGAGTTGAGCAAGAGTGTTGATCTGCTGGAGGGTAGAAAGGCTCTTCAAAGGGATCTGGACAGGCTGGATGGATGGGCCAAGGCCAATGGGAGGACGTTCAACAAGGCCAAGTGCCAGGACCTGCCCTTGGGTCACACCAACCCCCTGCAGCGCTACAGGCTCGGGGCAGAGTGGCTGGAGCTGCCCGGCAGAAAAGGACCTGGGGGTGTTGGTCGACTGTCGGCTGAACAGGAGCCAGCGGTGTGCCCAGGTGGCCAAGAAGGCCAACGGCATCCTGGCCTGTGTCAGGAACAGCGTGGGGAGTAGGACTCGGGAGGGGATCGTCCCGCTGTGCTGGGCACTGGGGAGGCCCCACCTGGAG
>VXAK01023274.1:66085-87800 GCA_013399435.1 Arenaria interpres
TAGGAACAATTTTGACACTGAAAGTGTTAAGAAGCCTTGGAATGGGCTGCCCAGGGCAATGGTGGCATCACCATCCCTGGAAGTATTTAAAAGACGGGTTAACATAGTGCTTAGTGACATGGTTTAGTGATGTTTTTTATCAGAGTTATGTTGATGGTTGGACTCAATGATCTTAAAGGTCCCTTCCAACCCTTCAATTCCGTGATTCTAAGGTTGGTTGCTATCTCCCACTGCATCAAGATTTGGTAATGATGCATTTTTCATACAGCTTTATACATTGCCGTAACATTCATAGGATTAGGTGATTTAATGCTGAGTACAAATGTGATTGCAATCACAGCACATTGTGAAGCACACTGGCCTACTGCATTTTTGTGGGATGCTTTAGTCCATATTTTCTGAGGCACCTACTTCCTGATTGCTCACTGCTGGGACTGCAATGGTTCATCTTAAGTCATGAGCAAGAGCAGAAACTCTCTACAGGATTCTTATCCCAAAATTATCCCCCAGGCACTATTTCAACAGCAAGCCCTTGTGTCAGGAGAGCTTCTCTCTGATTTTTTACTGGACTCCTTCTGCAATCAGAAAAATCCTTCAAAGCAGAACAATTTCTGGCAGTTAATCATAGAATCATATGGGGTTGGAAGGGACCTCTGGAGATCTTCTAGTCCAACCCCCCGACCAGAGCGGGTCCACCCAGAGCAGGTTGCACAGGAACGTGTCCAGGCGGGTTTGGAATGTCTCCAGAGAAGGAGACTCCACCACCTCTCTGGGCAGCCTGTTCCAGTGCTCTACCACTCTCACAGGAAAGAAGTTCCCTCTCACGTTTCGGTGGAACTTCCTATACTCAAGTTTGTGGTCATTTCCTCTTGTCCTGTCACTGGGCACCACTGAAAAAAGAAATTTTTTAGCACTGTACAAGAAAGCATGGCTTCAGTGTTTTCTGTGAAATAACCTAGCTTCTGCATCAATTCACTAAATTTTTAGTTACCCTTAGCTGTTACAACACTGATATTCGAAAACACTGTTGGTTTATCACCTAAAGTACTGGATTATTCCTACTCACCACACATCAGGTTGTAAACCTCAATGTTTTCAAAAGCATCCACTTCTGTTTTCTCTTTAAAGCTTGGGCCATGTGCTAAGAATATAGCCTAGATGGTAATAAAACAAGAGCTGTTATCTAACGGAACCCAAATTCAAAAGCAATTCAGTTGCATTTTACAGAGAGGGACACTGGAACAAAATATAGTCTTTTCTCAGTTAAAATACAGCGTTGTAGCAGAACCCTGGTACTTCTTATAGTCTCACATTAGTTTCTACTACTTTAAAAGGCTCCTGAGCTGCCTGACATAAGGTACAGGAAACATGACTAAACAGGACAATGATCTGTTCTAAAATAATATCCTTATGTCCCCATAGTAGAAAAGGAATTTTTAATTCATTTTAAAAAGATGTTAGGACATTTTGTTCCTTCATAAAGAAAAAAGTTTCCCCTGCCGTGGTGCCACCAGCATAAGGTTATCTATGATTAAGGTTTGTACAGTAACAAGAATTCACTTTTTCTTTCCATACAAACCCTCAGCAGAGTTCAGATTAAAATATTGACACAGGGTTTTAATATAGTTGTGAAGATCTGGAAGAACCTGATTCTTAGGCACAGGGTACGGGACCAGTAGTGGCATGCTTGACCTTACCTAAAGGTTCACATCACAGAAAGCATGTGAAAAACTGAAAGCTCAAAACCTCAAAATATTTTTCCTGTAACCAGAAGGGAAAATGAAATGAAACTGCAATATGGGGTATACTAACATACAGGTTATACCAATGACTTTTTTTTCTCTGACGACATGACTAAGTCTTGTAAAATAAGCACAGACAATGAGTTTTAGTTTATTTGAGCACACAGGCTTTCAGATGCTCAACTGAACTCCCAGAACCTCTGGAGATTTTTCAGTGAGTGCTTCAGTCGAAGAATGGAAGAATGGAAGAATGAAAGAATGAAAGAATGAAAGAATGCAAGAATTCAGTGTCCCACAACTAAACATGGTATCCTTTATTTACTGTAGTGTCTCTGCCTCCACAGAGTTAAGGTGAGCCCCAAGTTTTACTACAGAATCTCAAGGAAGCAGCCTCGTACACTTCAATGAAAGGCCATATGAGTGTGTGGACCCAGTGTGTGTTCACAGTTTACACGTCTGGCTGACACGGAAAGACAAAGCACACTGCTAAAACTATCATATATTCTATATGCTGGTGGTTCTCCCAGCACATTGTGATTTTCTATGCGAGAAGGTGCAAGACTGGAACAGAAATTGTCTTACCTCCATACTTTTAAATTCATTGTTATAGCCATGGTTACCCCCATCACACCCTCTGTAACTTGAGTCCCTAAGGAGAAACCATCACATAGTGTTAATAAAACCGGCACAAATAGAACGACTTAATAAGAGTTATCCTGACTCTGGATCAGGTCTTAAGAACTGACTCTGGCATAATATTGTAGTACTTTTTCCTCATCCAGTGTTCACTTTTATAAATATTTCTTTCTTCTGTAACAGATACTGCTACGGACAGAAATAAATTATCCTACATAGCTACTGGGTGTACAGTGAATCAATGTTTTCAAAATAAATAGGTAAAAAATGGCTATTTTTGAACTGAGGTCTTCACCTAGCTACAAGTTTCAGAACAAGCGTAACCTGTTTAGGATGAATTCCTCAGTTATATTCTGTGGTATCTGCGTTTTAATAGAAAATGTATAATGGGAGAACTGTGCTGTTTGCCTCTGCGGAACAATATAAATAAGATTGCAAGGGATTTTGCCTTACAAGACTTTCACCATGGATTCTAAAGGGTAAAGAAGAGATGTGGATGCTCAATCTGGACTATAGAATTAATAACACGTCAGAATAGTCTGACTTATAATGAGTAACACTTGTTTAAATTTACCCGTTGCTAGGATACATGGAAAGATAATGTGATATTCATCCCATTCAATTCCAATATTCATCCCAATTCAATGCACAGTTGTCAAGCACATGTATCCTGTTTTCAGAGGCACAAGAACATTTGAGCACAGTTTAAAAAAGGGTGAATATGAGATTTTTCAGTGGGCATTTTTTTTTATATGTCCAGGGCAATTATTTGGTTGCATCCAAACAATTAAATCATATATTGATCTGGCGTTTTCTACTATGTGAATCGTCTTGAAATTCCAAGTGGGCTCATGCTTCTCCCACTGCAGTGCTGTAGCTCAGTAAATGCAGTATTTCAACTACCACCCCAGGCTTTATATTGAGTTTTCAAAGCCTCGGGACAAAAGCGTGCACAAACTGCTTGACTTGCTCAGAGCTATTTTTCTTTTCCATTGATTAGCTCTTACAGCAATTTTTTTGTAATAAGAAGGTGGTAACCTCTACTTTCTTGTCAGCTCATCCTTGCATGGCAAAGACATAGTTTTTATACAGCGAGCAGTAACAATCAGTTATTCTGTGTAGAATCGAGACCCCAAGGCTAGAAACAACGCACCGATGGTCAGTTAAGGAAATGCAGATCTAGAACTCAGCAAAACCGGACTCAGAGGTAAGAAAGAGAATAAAGAACAAATATCTAACACGTGTAGAATGCACCGTATCTAGTGAACCGAGATGTAACACTAATTTGCAGAGCAGTGGAGAACGAGCAGGCTGTAGCGTTAGTGTACAGGTAGGAAGGACCCCGTTTGGACCACACAGTGAGGAAGAGAAACATCAACATCACGTTCCTCCTGAGGAAGGACTCCTAATGCTGATTACTGGCCGTGTCCACACATCCACCGGGCTGAAGGCATCAACCTTAGGGCCCAGAAGGACAGTAGAGGAGTAACTGCAACACCAGGAAAAGGGCTAGGAAGGCTTTGTATAACAATTTTAAGTGCCTTTTGGGGTTTTAGGGTTTTTTTGAGACATTTTCTGTATTCATTTCTTTATTTCCTTTTTTCTTCCTTTTTTTTTCCTGTAAAAATTTCATCTGGAGTAATGATGATTCTTTTATTAGACTGTTAAGATTTGAATCGTACAAATAATACATTCTTATCTTTATGTATAAGGCACGTTTGCTTTTTTTATAGTAAGATTTTAAATGTAATGAACATGGAAATGTAACAAGTCTGAAGCAAAACGGGAAACGAGGCACCTGTGAAGGAAATTAAAAGGCTGAGAAACGGATGAAAAAAGATAAAAGAGTCACACAAATGATGTTACCTCACAACCAGCCACTGCCGATCCACCAGAAGATGGACCTTATCAATGCGGATGTTGTTGGCATAGTGGAATCGTTTCGGCAAGTCAGGCGTAAGGTAAGGCTTGAAGTGCTGAGGGGACCTTTTGCACTGTGCGAGAGGAGGGAGCCCGGTCAGAAGTTTTGCTCGGTATCAAATATAAACCCATCACATAAAGTTATCACAACCACCTTAGTGACAGGGAGGTAAGCACAAAGGGCGTTATTGACAGACAGCTGTACAATGGCATAGGGGACGGAGCACTGAAAAAGCTCTTTCTGCTATTCCCAACCACTGATCATAGAATCATAGAAGCAAAGAATGGTTTGGGTTGGAAGGGACCTTAAAGATCATCCAGTTCCAACCCCCTGCCCTGGGCAGGGACACCTCCCACCAGACCAGGTTGCTCCAAGCCCCATCGAGCCCGGCCTTGAACCCCTCCAGGGATGGGGCAGCCACAGCTTCTCTGGGAAACCTGTCTCACCACCCTCAGAGCAAAGAATTTCTTCCTATGATCTAATCTTAATCTCCCCTCTTTCAGTTTAAAACCATTACCCCTCATCCTATGGTTCCCCCCCCTGATCAAGAGTCCCTCCCTATCTCTCCTGTAGCCCCTTTAGGGGCTGGAGGGGGCTCTAAGGTCTCCCCGGAGCCTTCTCTTCTCCAGGCTGAACAACCCCAACTTTCTCAGCCTGTATCTACTCCCGTGTCTGCTTTGGATGCTGGGGAATAAAAGATGTGTTTTTATGTATATAGAATCAAGAAAAAATTAAACAGGAACATTTGCTACCTGTTGGACATCAGTGGCACTACATGTAGCAAGCAAAAGCTACGTGTAATATTGCACACCCGCGCTGTTCAACAGGTTAAAGGAAGACCTCTAGTGGTGATTTATCAGAAATATACCCGGTTTGTCTGGGTACATGTCTCCAGACTGTCTGTAGACAGTGCAGAAGTTTTCCAAACTGAGAACATTTATTCTCAAAGTACCAGAACATCTGTCTACTGTTTGGACTAGGACTGGTCACAGAACAGTAAACAACCTGGCAATGAATTAAAGAAGGGAAAATTATGACAATACATAGACAGCAAGGAGTTTAAGTTTCCTACAGCATTCTTCTTTAAGAACTGGCTGCTAATGGGAAGTGATTGTCCCCCTGTGCTGGGCACTGGGGAGGCCCCACCTGAAATACTGTGTCCAGTTTTGGGTCCCTCACGACAAGAAAAGACCTTGAGGTGCTGAAGCGGGTCCAGAGAAGGGCAACGGAGCTGGTGAGGGGTCTGGAGCACAAGTCTTGTGAGGAGCGGCTGAGGGAGCTGGGGGTGTTCAGCCTGGAGAAAAGGAGGCTGAGGGGAGACCTTCTCGCTCTCTCCAACTCCCCGAAAGGAGGGTGTAGCCAGGGGGGGTCGGTCTCTTCTCCCAAGGAACAGGCGATAGGACAAGAAGAAACGGCCTCAAGTTGCCCCAGGGGAGGTTCAGATTGGAGATTAGGAAAATTTTTTAAACTGAAAGGGTTCTTAAGCCTTGAAATGGGCTGCCCAGGGAAGTGGTGGAGTCACCATCCCCGGAGGTGTTTAAAAGATGTATAGATGTGGTGCTGAGGGACATGGTTTAGTGGTGGACTTGGTAGTGTTGGGCTAATGGTTGGACTTGATGATCTTAAAGGTCTTTTCCAAACTAAACTATTCAATGATTGTATGATTCTATAAATATTTAACTGTAAATTATAAAAGCAAAGAAATAGAGTTAGATATTTTGAGAAAGTATGTGAGAACAAGCCAAGTATCAAGTGAACCTTCTTTCTTGTATCTGCTCTAGGTTTCAGGGATTTCTTAAATCAGAGGTTCTTTATGGATTATGTTTAATAGCTCTTAAGGCCTGTATTCTGTTAATTTGTCTAAAATTCCCCCTTCCTATTTATATTTCCAGCTTGTGCAACATCCCGTGGCAATGTGCTTTACAATGTCATTATTTGTTGTGTGGAAGACTTGCTTCAACCTCCCCTGGGTACAGCACTTGTGGTCCAGAGTTAACAGGCACCTATTGTCTAAAATGTCTCTGTGTTGTATTCTGTTCTATAATGAAGATATAACCTACTTTCTCCACTTGAACTCAGCTGCTTCTTCTCTTTCAAACTGAAGTACACAAAACTCTTTTGCTCTGAGCAGAGAGCCCCCCATGGCAAACCTTTGTGGACCATCTTCAAACACCTTCCAGAACTGCCTCCCATGGTACCCTGGAGCCAGTAAGCTGTTTAAACTGGCACTGTCGTCTCAGTTTTTCCACAAACTGTGCTTTTTGATCAGATTCCAATTAAGAGGAACTATGAGGAAAAATTATGAAAATATTTACTCACTGTGAGGTTTTTAACAATTCCTTCTGAGTCAACTGTTAAAAAAGAGAAGATGAATTAACATACATTCAAACAGCTAAAGGTCCAAAGCCTCATGAAAAAAATTTCAGCATGCTTTTTGTCTGTAAAATTAAAATTCTTTATTATCCTGTGGAGATTATGGTAAACATGACCTTCCACAGGTAGGAATGTTGTGTTTCCAAGAGTAACTGTCTATAAGTGTGGTAGCCCATGAAAGTAGCATTTTGGGTATGTCAAGACGGACTAGAAAACTGCCATGGTGATGACTGCCTACACCCAAGGCTGACTCATCATCAGAACCAAATTTTCTTCTCCCACCTAACCTCTGTTTGAAATATAACCTTTTTTTACTGGACATGAAGCACTTGTCTTGTATTCTACTTCCAGCAGCAATCACAGACAAAAATCCAGTCTGTCTCAGCACTTCCACCTTGTGCATTTTCAAAGAGGTTTAGCCTTTTGACACTGGCTTTCTGAAAAACAAATCTGAGCACTTTACAGAAAAAAATCCTTCAGAAAAAAAGTAAAACCGTTAGAAGAAATGAGCCAACAATTATATGGAGATTAAGACTTATACAAACCATCATTATTCTCTCCTCCACTTATTACTCTGCTCCTGTCTAACATTGTCTTTTACCTAACCCAAGGAAAGTCTGCTTTATGTTGTATAAATATCGTGCCTACAAATACAAACACAATTAGAAAAGGTAAATAAAAAGTAGAATGGAATCCCAGCTCTTATTTGAGATCTACAGGAATTATGCCTTTTAGAATACTTTATGAATTCTATAAAATCACTAAATAGAGCACTTCCATGCTCTCTCCATTCTTTTCCCTGATACAGAAAGCTTTGGGATGTTGGGTTTTTTTTTCAGTCCGGTAGCATGGTATCTATTTCAAGTCAAAGTTACCTCACATGGTTTCAATTTGGTGTGCTTTTGTGATAATAGCTAACAGGCTCAACCAAGGCTTAGATCCCACCGCGCTAAGATTCAGATTCCGTAACTCTGTCCACACAGTTGGAAAGAGTCACTGCTTCAAAAAGACTGGCTCTGCCAATGTTGCACAAGAAATCTGTGAAGAGCCACGCACTTACCAAAGACCTGAAGTTCCAGTTCATACCAATAAAGCTATCTTTACTCCATCTTTCCACATGACAAGAAAACGCAAATCAGAGTCTGCAACAAGCTTGTCTGACCTTAGATTTCATCTAAAGGGGTTATTTTTGCAAAAAAAATCAAAACAACTTCCATGGATGTTTAAGCTAGGTTAAGTGAAACAGAAAGCTGTTGACTCTGCTGATTACTACTGATTATCCCTTTTTCCCTATTTATTTATTTATTTCCTGATACGACAATTGTGCAATCCCAGCATTGGCCCACACTTACAGGTATGATAGTCCTGCGGAACATTTTTTGCTCGAATGCGAGCTGCAGGCCCAGCATATATGTAGAAATTAATCTGCTTGAAGTAATTAGTCATATATTCTATCTGTTTGCAGTAGGTCTTCTCCATCCCTAAAGGACAATAGAGAAACAGTTATTTTTTAGATACAGTATATGGCAAGGAAGATAAAGTGAATTATAGATTAAAACCAGTAAGCACACATATTACACAGAGGAAGAAAATGACAACACAGTCAAATTTAGATTGGAAAAAGAACCATATACATTACCATGATCAGCTAAAACAATGAGGTTTACACAGTTGTGCAGGTTTCTTTGCTTGAGTCCATCCATCAGCATCCCCAGTGTTTGATCTGCTCGCTGTAAGGCTTTGATTACCTGTGAGATAAACCAGTTTCATCAAAATTTTTCTTTCTGATTTCAAGTTCTAAAATGCAATCAGCAAAGTCTAAAAAAAGTGAGCTTTTCTGTCAGTTTTCAGGTTCTTGATATTGCTGCTTCTTTTCTTTTTCCATCACCACTACACTATAGATGTGTATAACTCCACTACTCTACAGTAGAATGTGTGACTTAAAAAAAAGAATTGCAAATAAATTTTTCCTATTACCTTAGAAAAATTGAGCTTTAAAATATGTGTATTGAAAGACAAAAATTAACACATTCAGATGGAATTTATTCCTCACTCCCAAATTTATATAAAATATCAGATTTATAATACTAAATACAATTTTTGTAGCATGAACATGTCATTGTATTAACAATAAGAAGCATTTCAAAAATATTTACACGCATGCATTACCTAATAGACTGGTGTAACGTCCAAGAAGGTGCCCTTCTCTCATATACCCAGTCCCTTATAACTTCCTACAGAAAACCACAGACCACCCCTGAAGCAACACAGGCACAAAACCCCCTTCCAATTAGGGAGCCTAAAACTATTTTACAAAGATCAGTTTTTCTGTCCTTGTCCTCTACAACAAGGCCTCTTGCTGAAGACCATTTTCAACTATATGAAACAAGACCATTCCAGGAAGAAGCTGATATGGTAAGTCCGAAGCTCCTTAAAGACTGAACTTTATGCCTTCATGCAAGTGAAGATGTAATATGTTTTGGGTTACAAATTAACAAACGTTGAAGTACAGTGTTACGAATAAATAAAAGACAGTTCTGAGAATTTGCCAGGTCACGTGCTTCCAAATATCACCTGGCAATAAAATTAAGAGTTCAGTCTAAATACTATCATTGATATTATTGGACTAATAGTTTTAGATTAGATATTGGGAAGAACTTCTTTGCTGTGAGGGTGGTGAGAGCCTGGCCCAGGTTCCCCAGAGAAGCTGTGGCTGCCCCATCCCTGGAGGGGTTCAAGGCCAGGCTGGATGGGGCTTGGAGCAACCTGGTCTGGTGGGAGGTGTCCCTGCCCAGGGCAGGGGGTTGGGACTGGATGATCTTTAAGGTCCCTTCCAGCTCTAACCATTCCATGATTCTATGATTCTATTTCTAATAGTATGATGTGAACTGATCTTCTGCCAGTCGGTTCGGTTTACAGCTCTTTTGATTCACACACAGTATTGGAATCCTAACAATGGGCTCAAAAACAAGCAAGAGTTCTTAATAAACACTCACAAAACAGCCAAGGTAATCTTTGATCTACAATCCTTTCCAAGTTCATAAGCTGGTTAAGTTCATAGTACAACACCATTTCTAGTGCTATTTAGTCTAAGAAAAACACAAGAGCTACTTACACCACCACTAACTGGTCCAAATGAATGTCCAGAAGAATCTGGTTCTTCAATATATAGAGTGTAGAAATCAGGCCTCAAGTTAGAAATAAATATGAATAGAATATTATGAGAATTGGGAGACACAGTTTCAAAAGAACACTTTCATTCAAAAAAAAAATTAAAATGGAATTTAAAATAATTTATTTAAACCTTAACAAAAGTCCATACAGCAACTTCCTCAGAGTTTTGTAATTAATCAACATGGACTACTTGAAGTTACAATTTCAGAAATAATAGCTAGTATCTTTCATTGGTATCCAGAAATCACTCTGGAAAACTTCAGGATCTCAGACAGCAGAGCAAGCTGCTCCTTTTTGAAATGTAAGTGGAACAACCACTGAAGGCATCTTTTCCCCTGATTAAGCAGTGAGGCTCTAGAGAGCATCTCCTAACTGCAAATATATTAGGAATTTGTTAACAAAATATCAAATAAAAGATTTCATTTGTTTACATGTCATGAAGTCGAGCACCACAATCAGAACTGACATATACTTCTCATCCTGAAATACTGCCTACAATTACTTTCAGATATTTAACATTTCCATTATGAAATCTTTCATCCAGACACTTAGACTAGAAATTGAATGTTTCCAGGCTATGCACCAAGAAAAAAGACACAACAGTAAAAGAAAACTCACACAACAGTAAAAGAAAACTCAAACAACAGTACATCCCATTCAGATATATATGCACTCTTTCCTCTTTGCTATCTACAAGCTCATCCTGAAAGCGATTAGCTATACTTACACAACAGGCTTAATCTCAGGAAATGGTCAGTTGAGCTGGTGAGGAAGATTGCACGTTTCACAAACACCAACAGAAATTTCAGTTGCTAAGCATTAAAACCTTTCTAAGCTACAGCCTCACAAACCAGCTGGATATTACTCTTACCTCTCAGATTTGGTGTAATCAAGCCATTTCAATATTCCTGAAATTCTCTCTTCATATGTAACTGAACTGAAAACAAACAAACAAACAAAAAACCCCAGATGTTAGCAAGGCTTTTCTGATAAGACCTTCTAATTCCAAGATACAAAATGTCCACCTTCTAGTCATATGGTAAAGTCACAGATTTGGGTTTTAAGAATGATTCGTCTTAACTAAGTACCAGCAATCAGTGGCTTGCAGGTGGCTGAAACTTTCAGAACTGTTCAGAAGAGCAGAATATACAGTACCCTTTGATTTTCTCATTGTGAATCCCCTAAATGGTTCTGAAAACATCAACTATTATTGGTAGTTGCGTGGCAAAACCAGGACGATGTGACATGGCACTTGTCTCTCAGACTGTTTAAATATCATGTAGTTTAAATATCTTATACTTCATTTCCTTCAACTGTCATATGGCGTTTGGGATTTTTGGAGTCATCTATGGAATTTTATTACAACCCCTTCAAAAATTTACCTGTTGAATACAGTGTACAAGGTGGGGTATGTTCCATTAATCTCAACATCAGAGCCTGGCCAAAAGAAGGTGCCTGCTTTCAAATTTTGGTACATTGCTGTCAGCCAGACCTGTGGGGAAAGACACAGAAAAAAAATGATTTTTTGGCATTTTACAGCACTGGAGGACCTCAGATTACCAAAGTAAAAATACATAATGGGGTCAGAAATATGGGCTGCAAGTATGCATTTCTCTTTCTTCTTTCACATATCACGCAGTTGCCTAATGACCATATCTGATTTGAAGTTTGTTTTCTCCATACACATTCTGAAGAAAACTCATTAGTAGAGAATCCAGGGTCTTGCCATTTCTTGGGTATTCTCAGCATAGAAAAAAAATCGTAATTGGCAACAGATTGTGATCTTTTGTTTCTTGTGGCAATTGCCGATGGAACAGATCATGGAGATGGAAGAATAGTTCGAAGCTGCGTCAGGGATGTTCAGATTTAGAACTAGGAAGCACTTTTTCTCCAAGAAGGTGGTCAAACACTGGAAGAGGCTTCCTAGAGAGGTGGTTGAGCCTAGAGAGGTGGCAGTTGATGCTCCAAGCCTGTCAGTGTTTAAGAGGCATTTGGATAATGCCCTTAAAAACATGCTTTAACTTGGTCAGCCCTGAATTGGTCAGGCAGTTGGACTAGATGATTGCTGTAGGTCCTCTCCATTTGAAATATTCTATTCTATTCTATTCTATTCTATTCTATTCTATTCTATTCTATTCTATTCTATTCTATTCTATTCTATTCTATGATTCTAGTTATATGACTTTATTATAAGGGCAAATTTCTATTCATCTTAACGAGTGCAGTTGTGGTTCTGTCACAAACCTGACAAAATCCTTCACGAAACAACAGCAGCAAAACCTGGGTATTTGAGTGTACCATAAACCTGACTACACAGACATATATACATGCACAATCATATAATTAAATATATAAATATATATTTAGTAGATACACTATACACCACGTGGGGTTTTTTTATATTTTTGTACTGTTATTACAGCTTGATATTTCTAGTAAATGAATAATATTAATCATAACCGTAGGCAAAATCAGGATGGAGGGGTTTTAGAGGTTTTTATGAAATGTGCCAGACATTATATACAAGTGTTCATTTTGCTGGAAAATAAGAATCTTGCTATTCTCTTCATTGCTTTTATATGCCTGGGCTTTGTGAGAGTATTTGTAAATGGATATAATTTGGAATCAGATTTTCAGATTTCATTTTGTAGCTAGTTCTTAAAAGACGAAAAGAATACAACCCCACAATAAAACCATATCAAAAAATTACTGTAGGTTCCTGTGGCAAGAGTTCCATTCCAATACTAGCCAAAATATTTAAGTCTTTTTTACTAACTGCCACATTAAGAGAGATTTTTAAGTCTCATAATTAAGATTTTTAAGGGTTCTTTTACCTTCATAGAAACCTAACTGTTTTGTAGTCAGCCTATAACATGAAGCCTATGGGATATTTAGCAAGTACTACAAATGCATCACACTGCTTTGCATTTTATTTTATTTTTGCTTTGTTTTATAATATGGTACATGAGCCACTCTAGACATAAAGAAATGAGAAATAATGATGAGAAATAAACCTACTGGCTGCCCCTTCCACCATGAAGGGTCAAACTTTTCCACCCCTGAAAGCGAGAAACTTTTGTTCAAGTTTACGTCATACATGTTGTTATCAATAATACCATGAGATTCTGGATACAATCCCTGAAAAATGAACATAAACAACAACAAAAAAACATGAATCTTGAAATCAAATGAAGCTTCAACTATGTTTAAATGGAACACATTTTATTAATTCACACAGATCATCAGATTCTTGCCATGAATTCAGAGTGCCTGTCAAGTTTCCTTTCGTTTCCCTATTTTCTCCCCAGACCAAATAAAACTTGATGTGCTATGGATTAAGTACATTATATGTCATGTGTCTATATATCAGCTGCCAGTCCCATCATAATACGCATGCTCATCAAAAGGCTGTGTCCTCACGTGTTTTCAGCCATATCCGATTATTCACCCATACCCAACAGTCACCATACTGACCCAATATCCAACATCACCAGAATAACCAGTTCGCAGGCCAGAATCAGACAGCAAAAACATATATAGCCCCATAGCTCATGCCTGCATGTACTATCTCAGCATCTCTCCCCCTATTCCCTCCCACAGCTTGAGCTTCCATATCCCACAAAACAATTAGTCGATTCCTTGGCACCACAAAACCCTTTCTATGTCATCTGGATAATGAAAAGGAAAATGAGCGAATTCTCACTTACTGTGACAATGGTATAGTGGTTGGGAAAGGTTTTTGTGGGGTAAGCGGCTCTCATGTATTTTGAATGTGTGCCACATGTTTCTGCAACAGATCACGGAATGAATATAAATATACAGTCTTCTTTAATTAAATTAACAGTTCTAAAAAAATTAACAGTTCTAAAAAAAACCCCAGAAAATCACCACAGTCTCTTGCTGTGGTATTAGAGAAGAAACGTGACTAAATTAAGATACATACATTCTGGTGTCTCCTTCTGAGCTACTCCTACTGTCCCACTGCAGTCAATGGACCCTGGACACTCAGCTCAGTCCCTAAAGCCCCTTTAATGAGCCTGCCTAGCCTTCAGATGCTGCTGCTCAAGCAAGTCTGCCACCCCAAATGGGCATCTCAGATACTTCTCAGACCCAAAATGGCCTTGGACACATTTACGCAATGAGACAGAAGTCTCAGGTCAACCCAGGCAAGACATTCCTCAGAGCTGTCTGGTGATGAAGAATGAAAGACTCAGTTGCTTAAGCACTGGAGCCTGATGCCATTTGAGATACCCTCAGACATCACAGAGTCACAGAACTGCAGGGGTTGGAAGGGACCTCTGGAGATCATCTAGTCCAACCCCCTGCCAGAGCAGGTCCACCCAGAGCAGGTTGCACAGGAACGTGTCCACCTGGGTTTGGAATGTCTCCAGAGACGGAGACTCCACCTCCTCTCTGGGCAGCCTCTTCCAGGGCTCTGCCACCCTCAAAGGAAAGGAGTTCCTCCTCATGTTTAGATGGAACATGCTATGTTCAGGTTTGCACCCATTTCCTCTTGTCCTGTCCCTGGGCACCACTGAAAAAAGACTGGCCCCATCCTCCTGACACCCACCCTTTCAGTATTTATAGGCATTGATCAGATACCCCCTCAGTCCTCTCTTCTCCAGACTGAAAAGACCCAAGTCCCTTGGCCTTTCCTCATAAGAGAGTTGTTCTAATGCCCTAATCATCTTCATAGCTCTTTGCTGTACCCTCTCCAATATTTCCCTGTCCTTCTTGAACCGGAGATCTAAGACATCTGCGTGAAAGTTGGCAGTTTTGATGCAAGATCGCCGGAAGACCTGTGTCCTCCTGACACAGGTCCTGAAGGCCACCTAGGATATGCCACAGCAGCCTGAAGGACACCAGAAACATAGGTTAAGGCAACAATTTGTCCTGTGGCACCCTCTGTCTGTCGGTTGAGCTGACTTGGTCTCCAGGTTCCTGCATTGCACTGTACAGACTGTACTAATCATAAACACACTGACTACAATGACCATGTAGACAACTCACATAGAATCATAGAATGGTTAGAGTTGGAAGGGACCTTAAAGATCATCCAGTTCCAATCCCCTACCTTGGGCAGGGACACCTCTCACCAGACCAGGTTGCTCAATGCAGACATCTCCAAGAACATATCTAAATGTAGGTGTCCTACTCCGCCCGAGGTGTCCCACCTTTACTCCAAACATTGTGCCACTTTTCAGCAATCGAGGGCACTGACCACAGCTGATCATCTGCAATATCCAACTTATTTACCCACAAAACAAAGGTGTGAAGATTGGCAGTTGCATTAATGACATTTTTTAATCTAGCTCATGTGGAGAAACGGTTCTGTATGAAGCTGCAGTCAGATGATTACTTGATTCACACCCAAACACACTTTATTTTTTGATCTACAATGTTTCAGTCAAGGAACAGAAGCTGATTTTAACTAAGCAACATCAACTAAACAATGAAAGCCTGTTCTGGTGCAGAACAGAAAAAAAAGACTTAAAGAGTGTTTAAAGAAGGGCTGAATAATTCATAAATACATGAGAAACTCAGCATAATTTTGTATGGATTTCTCTTGAGTAGTAAGGGAGCTACATTCATAGTGTACATATTCTATATGTACTAGCTTGATTAACTCTACTGAAAATCCTAGGGTAATGGAGTTAATCAAGAGGAAATATTTTATGCTACAAATGAGCATTATTTTTTTTTCTTTTGCAAAGAAAAAATTTCCCTTTCCTTTCTCCTGTAGATTTCTGAGAAGTATAAGCATGCATGTGCATAAGCAATTGTTAAAATTGACCCAAAATATGAGTAATGCTGAATTAGATCTGTTCTTGCTTGAAAGGATTTCTTGGAAATGTAGACGTAGCACGGTTTTCATGCCTTTTGTCAATTTGGCACTTCCTTTTCACCTGTTTCAAAAAGACTGGAACTGAACACTGACTTCTGCATCCCTGATTTCTTCACTGGTTCAAGTTCCTTGCAATGTCAGAATGACACCAAAGAAGAAAATATTTGCACAAGAAGTCACGTTTGCACACAGCTTCCAGTTCAGGTTTCTGGATGCCGTCATTATCCACAAACAAGATTGTTAACTATTCAGTAAGATGTAGTACTAAGTAACATCAATGAGAAGTTTTCAAATGAGCACAGTATTCAGAACAGACAGAAACACTGTCAATTTAGACTATTACTTCCAAGAGGAAATCAATAAATATGTAGTGATTTTTTCCAGGTACAAAGTATATTGAAAGCAGAGCTCTAAAATATTCGGGAAATTTTAATGAAGTATGCACTAATAGATGTCACTTTTTAGAGCCCCTTATGGGACAAACTAAATATCTTCAACTGAAGATTTCTGAACAATATTCAGAAATACTGGGAAACGGTTACTTGAATGCTACTGCAATCATATAAATATATTCAATTATACCAATATGTAAATTACATTGCATTTAAATCTAATATAATAATATTCACTGACATCCTTTTAAATGTGCACCTTCTCTTTAATGTCTTAAAACAGCTGACTTGGAAAAGTGCATCTTTGAGGAAAATTTTCCAATAACCCAATGCATTTTCTTTTCGTAACATACATATAAAATTATGATCTCCTTAGCAGCTAGAATTTTTCAATGGAGTACAGAGAACATAGGAAATACTTCTCTGGAATTATTTTTCAGTCTTAGACTGTATTCAAAGGTATATTTCAAATTCTTTATTTAATAAAAAGCTTCTGACCAGTATCAGAGACCTTATTAAAAAAGTCATGTTTGTTGTGCACTCAAATACAAGAATTAATGGAGAACATTAGGATAATGACAATATACAACTAAGGAGGGAGACCTGATTTGTGATTTTCTTGTTGCTGAACAACATACATGCATGGCAGCAGCAAAAGGGACTGGAGCAGTTACGTGCTTTTAAAGAAAATAGTCAAAGCACTCTTGGTAACTTACTGAGTTTTTCAATATTTGGCAGCAAAGAACTCCAGGTTTGCAAGTACTCTGCTCTAAACCCATCCATTGAAAATAGGATAACTGGTGGCAGATCAAACCTACAAGAAAATATGAGTTTGTCATCGTAAAGGAGTTTGGAGAGATAGCAACTTGTTAAGATCTTTAACAATCAAAATTTTACTTTTAAAAGCAGGATTCAGAAATTCCATGTATTTCTCAGAATTAATATCACAGTGTGAGATAAACAAGTAGTTCAATTTTGAAAGCAAACACAAAATCCTCCTGAAAGAAAACCACTGGAGGAATAAAATACAAGCTACTGAGTATATACAGAACCTCGAAAAAGAAATGGGGTTTTGTTAATCTTTTAATTACAAATACAAATAAATACAAATGCTGCAAATGATAGCATCCAAAGAAAAGCCCGGAGTATAGAAATAGAACAGTGCAAGTACCTCTATACATAGCAATGGGTTGAATTCCATCTCGTCTTTTAATGCATCTTAAAGAAATATTTCAGGGCAGCAGCACAAGGACTGTCTAAGTAGAGCAGTCACTCAACAAGCAGTTGGGGTCAACTGGCCTCAGTGCTGGGAGGCCCATGCAGGAACCCATGAAGAGGCCACAATACTAAAGGTATTATTGTTATAATTAAACTAAATTGGCGGTAAAATAGATAGAATAATGGATAACATCACAAATACCATAACCGAACCAGAAAACAACCCATTTTTCCTTGAGAACACCTTTTACACTGTGTTTCTCTCTGGCCTCTACCTATGATTATGCAATACTGCACGAATAGCAAAATATCTACAGGTGGAAATCAGAATTACCACGTTTCAGCATTTGTAGATAGACAGCTACTTTCATACCTTCCCTTTTAACACGCCTTTCTTCCCGTAGATAATTCAAGTTAAAAAAAAAACAACACCCTGTTACTTAGATAAAGAATTGCAATCACAGATTGCAACAATTATTACAGCTTGCATAAGGTGATTTATTTGAATTATCAGAGATACAATATGGTAACATAAAGTGGACTATGAACAATTTGTGATATATGAACCTTGAGATAATTAACAATTTTTCCAGGTCTTTGCAAACTGGATTTGAACTCCTGTACTCTGCTCTAAACTGTAAATGATCAATGAACGTGCAAAAAAAATGACAAAGGTTTTAGAAAAAAAACCACATTACTAGCTACAAACTACTTCTATGTATATTCCTATAGAATAGGAGCCTTATTGTCAGTAAATACAAAAACCTCATGAAAACCTGCTTCAGGCCACTGGACTATTTCTGACCCTCACAATGATTTTATTTGCTAAGAAGACAAAATTATTTTATCTTACCCAGCTGGACACTGAGGAGTTTCAAGTGATACACATGGTTCTTTCACCCAAGGTATTTCACCTAAAAGTACAAAAGAAAATACTGAGTCAGCATTAAAGACCCCACGCAAACAGCAAAGAATTTTCCTGTTTGATTTTTTTAGAGCTCTTCCTGGTACTTTTTCTGCTTCGATACTGAATTGTAGAAATGTAGGCTTAAAGACACCTTTAGAAATCATTTAGTGCAGCCCATTAGGCCCTCAAACGCTGAAAGGGCGAATGCTTACAATTGGAAGTTGAAATCAAAACACATATACTACACAGACAAGCAAACAAACAAAATGAAGAAATCACTGTAAAAGTTTAGCCTAAATTTTATCTGGTTTTAAAAGGAAAACATTGAAACTGTATTCTGTACACGGATGATTGCCAGGACACACTTTAGCATTTTTTTTTTTCTGCAAAAGGCCTAAGCTCCTTCACTCTTTCATTGTTGACTATGGCTTCCAAATGTCAAGCAATTCTGTCTGTTCTCCTTTGAATATTCTCCACCTGCTTTACAGCTGTACTCATTTATGATAATATTTGTCCTCTGAAAATCTTCGTGGCCTCCTCTGGATCTGCTCCAACAGGTCCATGTCCTTCCTGTGCTGAGGACTCCAGAGCTGGACACAGCACTCCAGGTGGGATCTCCCCAGAGCAGAGCAGAGGGACAGAATCACCTCCCTTGCCCTGCTGGCCACACTTCTTTTGATACAGCCCGGGATGAGGCAGGCTTTCTGGGCTGCCAGCACATATTACGGTCTCATATTCCGCTTCTCATCCACCAACACCCCCAAGTCCTTCTACTCAGGTCTGCTCTCAATCCATTCTCTGCCCAGCCTGGATTTGTGCCTGGGATTGCCCTGCCGCAGGTGCAGGACCTTGCACTTGGCCTGGTTGAACCTCATGAGGTTGGCACAGGCCCACCTCTCCAGCCTGTCCAGGTCCCTCTGGATGCCATCCCTTCCCTCCAGCGTGTCGACCACGCCACACAGCTTGGTGTCATCAGCAAACTTGCTGAGGGTGCACTCGATCCCACCATCCATGTCGCCAACAAAGATATTAAACACATTCACATTGTTCTCCAGAAACCATCTTTTTCCCAGTCAAAAATACCAAAAAGCTTCACCTAAAATATCTTTGTTTTCCAAAACATCACTGTAAGACTCTAATCCCAAGAAACAAGTGCATCTACCTTTATATTTGCTATGTTTTCCCATCTGTTTACTTCCCAGGACACTTTATATATAAATCTTTTTCACTTTTGATTTACCTTTGCAAACGCTGTTGTAGTTTACACAGCAGTCTTTTTTCTGCAAGCAGTCATCGGAACACGAACAGTAACTTCCAGGTATTCGTGTCTCACCACAACGGAAATTCGTGCACCTCCAAGATCGGGCTGAAAATTGGAAGAAAAAAGATTATGATTTGGTTCACAGAACCTTATGTAAACTCCTTTGCGTGGAAATCCCCCAAACCAGTAAGTTAAAAAAAAAAAGACAACGTGGTTTTCACTAAACTAAAATTTATATGTCCGGCTTGAGTTGATTTATCTAAGTTTTATCTGAAAGCAAAACTAAAGATAAAGCCTATTTCCTTGCATTCTTTGCTTTCTCAAAGCATTGAATGGTATCACAAAGTCATAGAATAATTAATTTTACAAAGGTGTCCCCAAAGTCACCCTGTTCAATGCCTTCCACCCTTCTGGGAAGACCTAAAAAAATCCAGTCAAACAGACATTTCTCCTACAGAAAAGAAGGAGAAGGCAACGGATCTTTTTCCCTACTCTTGCATGTGATCCCTGGCAGACAGCAAAAAATAGAGATGCAAGGGCAGAAGAAGGTCCCCACTGAGCCCTCCATCAGGCTGAGAATGAACCTGGCTGGGAAACACCCATACTTTTCCCAAAGCACAAAAGAAGTGGACACAGCAGCACCGTTTCAGAGCCCCACTCACTCATGGTCATTCACAGCTTTATCTGGGCCAGGAAACACGCACTGCAAATGTTTTGGGTTATCCACGGGGGGAGAAAAATATAGGGATCTGACTTGAGAAAGACTCTGGAAGATTTCGTGTCCTGCCAGGTCACCAAGTTATGGCTCTCTGGCCATGACAGTGCAGAAGCAGCTCCACACCATCATGTCCTTCCCTCCCTGAGGGAATGTGACATAACTTAGGAAAAAAGTCTTTCCTGTGAAGGTGGTGAGACCCTGGAACAGGTTGCCCAGAGAAGCTGTGGCTGCCCCATCCCTGAAGGGGTTCAAGGCCAGGCTGGATGGGGCTTGGAGCAACCTGGTCTGGTGGGAGGTGTCCCTGCCCAGGGCAGGGGGTTGGAACTCAATGATCTCTAAGGTCCCTTCCAACCCAAAGCATTCTATGATTCTATGAACTTCGGTGTTTCTACGTAAATACGAGAATTTATCCTTTTCCTATTACCATCACATGAAAAAAAACAAACCCAAAATGAAATGGAAGCCAGTGAACACTTCCTGGAAGGGAACATACTTGGCTCCACGCAGGTGTCCTCATAGTCCCAGCAGCAGTCCCCACGCTCCTTGCAGCCGCTGTCACACCGGCAGCCAGGCACCGATTCCCCGCGTGGCTCATTACACTTGTGCCTGCAGCTGACTGTAAGGAGAAGGCACTGAGTCTGAGTCCTCGGGCAACCCTGGCCCAGACACGGATCATGGAGACACATGAGAATTGTGCTGAATGACTTCCCAAATCTGTTTTCCCAAGTCATTCTGGGACTCTTTATGAAGGAGTGGAGCGATAGATGAGTGGGAATGGTTTTAAACTGAAAGAGGGGAGATTTAGATTAGATACTAGAACGAACTTCTTTCCTGTGAGGGTGGCGAGACACTGGAGCAGGTTGCCCAGAGAAGCTGTGGCTGCCCCATCCCTGCAGGGGTTCAAGGCCAGGCTGGATGGGGCTTGGAGCAACCTCCTGGTGCAGTTCTCTTACAGTTGCCAAAAGGTTCATGCTTTTGAAGGGTGCACTGCCTACAAAATTCAGGCTTTAATATCCACTGTGTAGAAAATTTATAGAGCTAAAATTATTTTTGGCAAGCTAATCAGCTTGTTTCACACTTAGAAAGTTCAATGTTGCACCTTGTGCTTTAAGTGCCTACATCAGCAACTACTCTTCACCACAAGAAAGGTTTCATTTCATTTTTCCTCTGTCCACTGACTTTTGAACAACTCAAAGTTATTCAGATGGTCTACCTGATTTAAAATGATACAGGATATGTAGCATGGTGAGTCTAAGTCAGAAAAAATATAAACCTTTTCCTCTGAACTGTCCATACCTCTCATAATTTGGCTCTGTGCATTAGGGAGTGTTTTGACTGTATAGAGATAGGCTCCAGCAATGATGAAGTTAAGCGTTTATGGGTAAGGGTGAAAAGGAAGGCTAACAAGGGTGATTTTGTGCTGGGAGTCTGCTATAGACCACCCAACCAGGATGAGCAGGTTGATGAAGTATTCTATAAACAGCTGGCTGCAGTCTTGCAAACAGCAGCCCTTGTTCTCGTTGGGGAC